>JAFEMH010007557.1:0-85043 GCA_022495995.1 Adenophora triphylla var. japonica
CTCGGAGAGTGCTTCAGGATGGTTCTCATGTGATTATGCTTTCGGGGCTTTCTCAGTCCAGTTTTTATATTCCAGCTCTGGTTCGGCGGCAGTTTGGCTTGGAGCAGACTCCTTTGGAGGGTTTTAAGGACATAGCCACCAGGGTGGTGGCTTCTGCTTCGATGGATGATCCTTCAGTGTTCCCATTTCTTTCTCGAGCATGGAAGTATGACGTCTTTCCTCCTAGGGTTATCCTCAGGCGTCCGGGGCATGTGTTTCTGACCACTTGGTACTTGGATTGGTACGAGAGGCATTTGGGGGAGACTCAGGCGGCTATTTTGAGACGGCGTGAGGCCATTGTTTGTGCGTAAGATATGACAGTTTCTGAGAGGAGGAGGGCTGAGGCGAGGGCCAACCCTCATGATAGGAGCGGAGATGCCATGACGGACTACGAGTCTTATGTCAAGAGACAGGAGGGGAGGATTCCTATGTTACCAGCTCGACTGCAGGAGATGAGAGACGAGGCTAGGGCTACTAAGGCCCTGATAGATGCTGGTTTGATAGATCCTGTCCCTACACCAGAGCTTGGTAGGAGGAAGACTGACATTTTTCCCGTGCAGCGGAAGAGGACCCGAAGAGGAGGAAAGAAGAGGGGAGAAGCCAGTACGAGTGGCTTGGAGTGACCTTGAGGTTTCCGAGTATCCCTTTCTTGTCGTAACAGACACATTAGTTATTATGTATCTTAGTTTCTTTTAGCAGGTTGTAAGTCGTAGGAGTGAACCGAGCTTAGACTCATCAAAAAGTTTTTAACTGTAATGAATATGTGAATTGCTTCAGAGTTTTTCGAAACGCCTTCATGGCTTGAACAAAGTATGACTTTTATTTGTGTTTTAGACCGAACCGTTTCCGGCTGCCTACGTTCCCATGGACTAAAGGGCTCAGGTCTCCGTAGTTCGACCCGATTAATTTGTTTTTGTGTTTTTTTTTTCTTGTTTTTTTTTTGTGCAACCCTGTTTTTTACCTAGGCCGCCTTTTTGGGTTTTCAACCTAGTTGGGTATTACTTTTTTAGCACTTTGTTTTTTGTTTTTTTTTGTTGTTTTTTTTTGTGCAACCCTGTTTTTTACCTAGGCCGCCCTTTTCGGGTTTTCAACCTAGTTGGGTATTACTCTTTTAGCACTTTTTTTTTTGTTTTTTTTTTTTTTTTTTTTGACTCAGTGTTTTATGCGTAGTATCTGCGCAGCTTATCGCCATTCACTGGGTGTACAAAAGGATTTCCGTCGAGGTCTGCAAGTTGCATGGCCCCTCCGGAGAAGATCTTCTGAACAACATATGGACCGACCCAGACAGGCTCCCATTTGCCAAGCGGGTTGATGCGAACTGGGGGCTTCTTTTTCAAAACGAGGTCACCTTCCCTGATCTCCCGATGTTTTACTTTCTTATCGAAGGCTCTGGCCATCCTTCCTTGGTAAGCTCGGATATGTTCTATGGCTCTCAATCGGCGTTCATCTAGCAGGGCCAATTCATCATGGCGACTCTGGATCCATTCGACATCGTTGATCTGACTTTCCAACAGTACCCGGAGTGAGGGGATTTCTAGCTCGATTGGGAGTACGACTTCCATTCCGTAGGTAAGAGCAAACGGTGTTTCCCCGGTCGCCGTCCTGACGGATGTTCTGTATCCCCATAGAGCAAGGTGAAGCTTGTCAGGCCAATCTCTGCCTCGGACAGCCATTTTCCGAATGATGTTTTCCAAAGTCTTGTTTGCTGCTTCAACGGCTTCGTTAGTTTGGGGCCTATAGGGAGATGACTTGTGACGGGTTATTCTGAATTCCACTAGCAGCCTGTCGCATTCCCCTTCAAAGTGGGATCCATTATCTGAGATGATTTCGGCCGGAAACCCGTATCTGCATATGATGTTCTCTTTGATGAAGAGGGCTACTTTCTTTGAATTGAGGACTTTGTAGGACTTGGCTTCAACCCATTTGGTGAAATAGTCTACTGCTACCAGGACGAACTCGTGGCCATTGCTGCCCGATGGTGTGATTTTACCTATGACATCAATTCCCCAAGTGACGAAAGGCCAAGGGGTTGTCATGCAGTAGAGCTCGTGTGGAGGCAAATGGTTGAGGTTCGAGTACCGCTGGCATTTGTCGCAGCTCTTCGACGAATTGATGCGCTGGGCCCATGGAGATCCAAAAGTATCCCATTCTCAATATGATTTGCATTAGAGCCCGAGCATTCATGTGAGGGCCACAGGTACCACCATGTATTTCTTTCATAAGTTCCTTAGCCTCTTGTTTTCCAATACATCGTAGGAGGGGGCCTTGCTAATGCTTTTTGTACAACATGTTTCCCAAAAGAACATAGTGGGAGGCGAGTCACTTCAGGGCCGAGAGGCTTTTTGCCTTGATTCCTTCTTTATATTCCCCATCTTCATTTTTGAAAGAGGCTTCACCGTTCTTCAAGTACTGATAGATCTGGGTATACCGTGGATCATCGGCTCGGTCTCCATCTCGATTTCAAAGCAATAAAGCGGGTTTTCTCTTTCTCCCGACTCGAATGGCTTCGACAGACTTTCCCTCGGGTATTTCGATGAGAGAGGCTAGTGTTGCCGAGCGTCTGCGACCATTTGCGATCCCCAGGCAAGTAATGAAAGCTGATCTCCTTGAACTAGGTCACTAGCTCTTCCATGTAAGTGTGATACTTCTGCAGACCTGGATCCACGGTCTTCCATTTGTTAGACACCTGGTTGATGATGAGGGCAGAGTCACCGTACACTTCCAATTCTTTGATATTTCTTTCAAGAGCGGCCTCCAACCCGGCTATGCAAGCTTCATATTCAGCGGCATTGTTGGTAACCTCAAAATTCAACTTTATCGCTATGGGAGTGTGCTCGTCGAGTAGGATCGACTAGGAAGCATTCCTATCCCATTTCCTCTTTGTTTGATGCCCCGTCAAAGAAGAGTTGCCAACGATTTTCTCCTTCTAGAGCAAAGATTCCGTCATCGGGAATTGGGGCTCAGGTCCTCGGGACTCATTACTTGGGAAGTCGGCCAACTGCTCTGCCATTACCCGCCCTTTCACAGATTTTCTTGTCACATAAGTGATGTCGTATTCTGCCACAAAGAACGACCATTTTGCCAACCTCATGGAGATGGAAGGTTTGTCGAACAAATATTTGATAGGATCCAACTTTGAGACCAGATGTATCGGGTGAGACTGCATGTAGTGTTTCAACTTTCCCACTACCCAGACTAGGCCAGCGCAAGTATTTTCACAAGCAGAGTAATTGAGTTCGCTCCCTTGAAGCTTTCTGCCATCTTGATTTGGTTGTAGCCGGCAAAGCCGTCAATGAAGGACTTGACCTCATAGTTGGTCGTGGTATCCACTAGCATGTCAATATTTGGCAAGGGGAAATCATCTTTTGGACTAGCCTTGTTCAGATCTCTGAAGTCCACGCAGCATCGGATCTTCCCGTTGGCCTTGGTCACTGTCACTATGTTGGAAAGCCATGCCGGATATTCAATCATCCTGATGAACCCTGCTCTGAGCATTTTTTCAATCTCCTCTTTCACCTGTAGAGACCATTCGGGTTTAATTCTTCTCAACTTTTGCTTTACTGGCTTGACTTCCGGGTCGAGCGGTATCCGGTGTTCAACTATGGAAGGGTCGAGGCCTGGCATATCCTTATAGGACCATGCAAACACATCCACAAATTCTCTTAGCAAACCAATCGAGTATCCTTCTCTGGCCCCTTCAAAGAAACTACCAATCGCGTCTCTTTAGGCTCTTCTCAGCTTCCCAAATTCACACTTGTCAAAACCTCTTCGCAGCCTTGGGCTCGATTTTCCTCTTCCGAACAACCCGCTTAAAGATTTCTTTAATATATTGTTCATTTAATGTGTCTGCTTCTAATGAATCATGAGTAATTGTTTTTAGGTTATTAGTTAATTTATCATTAGTTAGAGTGGCAATCAGGGGATACTCAGAAAGGTCCGTCATTTCATTAAGAACAAAGGGGAATACAGCATTGGCTACAACTTCGTAGTCTTCAGGCGTAAGGCCATCGGACGACTCGAGAGACTCGAACTCAATAATGAGAGACTCGGAGGACTTTACATAGGTTGACACAAGGGGACGGGGGACCAATCCAAGCTTGGTGATCATTTCCTCCTTGGTTGCGGCCGGACCCGAGAGGATTTCCCAATTCTTCAGTGGCATCGCTGTCAGGGGCCTCACGACTCGGGAATTGCATTGTTCCTGTCCTCCTTTCTCAATCATTGCTATCATCTCTTTGACTGAACCGAAGTCGATCAGATCTGGCACCTGGACCTCTTCTCCGAATACTTGTCGCATAACGGGACCGTCCCAATCATCTGAAGGGAATTCTGTAACTTTGGCTTTCGGCATGGTCAGCTCAAACTCAAGCTTTGGGTCTTCTTGGGCAGTCGGGATCACAGTGGCAAGCTTGATAACTTCCTCATCGTAGGTGACATCATCGGGACTGGTGCCATCCTCAAAAATGAGCCTATGAATGTAAGGATCTGCTTGCGGATACGCTGCATCCTCGACCCCGGAGAGTCCTGATTCGTTGTCGTTTGATTGCTCAATCCAGACATAAGGGCGTCTTGAACCTTGCTGTGCTGCTGGAGCTGCTAAGAAAACCTCATGCCCCATACTCGAGAGGAATGGTTTGGTGGGTAATTCCTCTTGTAAGACGTCCCACACAACTGTCATGCATTTAATACGAGTATGACGGTGCTTGTTGACTTTTATCACAAAGATTTCCTTGCATGGCTGGGCCAGAGAGTTGACTTGAAGAATGCTGATAAATCTTTGATTAGAGACTGGGGGTTTATGTGCCTGCATCATGGCGATGCTCAGCGTTTCTTTCCAGTCTGCCCCCAAGTGTTGGAAACGGCAATTGAACTTGAGGTATCGATCGCTTGTGGCTCGCCCGCTCGAGTACGCCGACATAGTTAGCATCACTGGACTCTGAGGGATTCTGATGAGACTTGCCCCGATAGTCCCTTGGTTGATTTGAAGGAGGTAGCCCCGGGCTGCCGCGGCGCGCTGACTTGTCTCGGCTTCGTTCCCTATGAGGAAACTGTCCCCTCGGATGACTTCAAGGTCTCCCTGACGGTTAATGAACTTGACGCATTGATGGAGAGTGGAAGCTATGGCTTTCTTCATTCTTTATGGTAAAAGTGTCATCGGGATTGAGACTGACAGCCAAACCATGGCTCCTGAAGGCCCCCAGAAGGTTGTCCATTTGAGCTTCATGTCGCAGTCTCATCTGTTCTACCAACCGGATCCAATGTTGATCTGTCTGTCTGAGGGATCCCGGGGGGCGGAGTGATGTTGTCCCCATCGTTACCAACCAGCTAATGCAGACATTCTGAAACCCGGAGTCGGAACAAATGGTGAAGCTGACGATGCGCTTGACTCTTCCCAACTGATCAAACGGTGACCCGGCGCCCGAAATCAAGCTTTGTGAGGAGCTGCGGGGAGAAAGACACGAGGGTTCAGATATTTGGGAGTGAAGGAGGGTAGGTGTTTGGGCTTAGGGCTCATGCAACATGCAGTTATTTGTTCTTGTTTACTTAAAACGTATTTTATTAAACCTAAGCGGCTGGAAAAGATTGCTCTTCTTTTTCGCAAACTACTCTGATTCCTGGATCAGTGGGCCCCATCACTACGCCTGAGGACCCTCAACCTGTAACCTCGAACAAGGGTTCCGTAGGGCAAGCAGGTCCCACCGACCGAAAAGAAAAATGATCCTAAAGTCTGGCGGGTAATCTAGTCTTAACGAGCATTCGATGTAAATTACGGACAAAGCTGACGTCAAAGGTCAAGATCATGTCCGGAGGGCTCGATGAAAAGTCGGCATGGCTCGGACTGATAAACGTCCATAATTGATCTTGACCCGTCGTTAGTTAGGCCGTAATTAGACATGGAATAATCATTAATCCTTGATGACTCGTCATGCCTGAGTCGGTGCATAAGTTGTGCTACCAAAGTCAAAGTCAAGGCGCGCAATATATCTGGTCAAAGTTTGTGGTGGAAAACCGGCATGACTTCGACTGATTAAGGGTCCCCGAAAGATATTGACTTGGTATGCCGACTAAGGCTTGACAGGAAAGGTGTATACACAGACCGGGCATGACACGGACCAAACTAAAAACCAACCGGGTCTCGGACAAAGTGTGTCACGGACAAGTGCATGGTCGACACGAGGCTCCAAGGGATGTTTGGGTAGTCCCGTGCTCGCACCGAGAGGCGTAATATGGCCAAACGGGCTGCTACTGGGATTTCCCCGGGTTAAGGACGTAGTGTGCAGTGTAAGGCCAAGTGCGCCTAGTGTGCAAGCAGTCTATCTTCTTTTTCTGAGTAAAATAGAAATTTTCACATGTGTCTTAAAGAGAATGTTGCATGCAAAAAATGATTTTTTTTTTGAATTTTTTTTTTTTGAAAATCTTTTTTTTTGAAAGCAAATAAACACATAAGCACATAGGCACAAAATTCAAACAGTTAAAGAAACGAGTCCGACAGTCAAGATATCGATTCTTCCGGGACAGTCAAAACAACACGAAGTGTGCAAAACCAACACACACACACAGTACAAATGGTTTCAAATGCCGGGACGGAAGTTTGACCCACAAAAGCTTTTCTTTTTTTTTCTCTTCTTTTTTTTTAAAAAAAATGATACCGATACGTGGCTTTGTTAGACCATAATTTATCCCAAGCCCCGGGTTAGGGAGCGGTACAGGAAATTTAATGGTTCCACCTATATACCAAATACCATTTTTTTTTAATTTTTTTTTATTTTAAAAAAAGATAAAGCTTATTTTTCCCCAGCGGAGTCGCCACTGTGATGAATGTGCCCCGCCGCGATTTTTCTTTTGAAAATCATTTAAAAAAAAAAACGGGAGTCGCCATGCCATTTTTATTTTAAGGGCCAAAACTTTGAAAAATGCCCGAGATTAGAGATTTGGGTTCGGAGGTCACGTTACACTCCGGGAAGAACGTTAGGGTTCACCCGGAATGCCTCGTAAAACGAGTCTTCCTAATTTAAAACCATTTGTGTGTGTGTGTGTGTTTCTTTTTAGTTAAAATAAGTACAAACTGAGAGAACTAAAAATTGAGAACTCTTTGTAAGACATTAAACAAGTCCCATGATTTTTTGTATGATTTTAGGGTTGAGTTTTGGTACTCAAAAGACTCCTTGAAGTTGAAAGTCAATTCTGCCAGAATGAAAAAGACAGTGGACACTTGATTTTAAAATAGATTTAAGGGTTTTAAAACTTCAGAATCTGAGGAAAGTCAGAGAATGAAAGTTGTTCAAAACATCTTAAATAAGGTGACTGAAAAATATTTTTATGATTGGAGATGATTTGAGGGACCAAAACCTTCTGGAAATCACAGATGTGAAATCTGGATTTCCAGAGACAGCTAAACTGACTTTTGGAAAATAATTTGAAAAAGGGAGTTATACTCACGCAAAAAAATAAAGTAAAAATATTTATGGAGTCCTATGGATGTTGGCTACAAAAAATATTTTGTAGTCAACACCAAATTCCAAGTTTTTCTGTGTCCAAAGAATTAGACAATGGACAGAGGTCTTAGAGAAAGGCTACTGGACAGCAACATTCTCAAGAAGAAAAATGTGATTTAAAGGGGATTTGCATCCATGCTTTGTCCCCATTTCCTTAGGCTTTGATTAGTGATCACTAAACTTGTTTAGTGGTGATCTACTATATCAAGCCATCCTTAGGGTACATTAGGACTTAAAGCACTTCATTTGCTTGGGATGGGGGAGATTTAACTTGAAATCAAGATTTTATGTATGAAAATTGATCTTTAGGTTAAGAAAATGTTTTCAAGAAAGTAAAAACAATTTGGAAGGAATGTTGATCCTTATAGAAGATCATCCATGGAGATGAACTTCCATGGTGATCCTCTTGGATCTAGGGGAAGGGATGGACAACAAACAAGTTACATCTTTGAAATGTGAGATGCATGCATGGATGAGGGAGGTTTAAGGTAAGGAGAAGGAGGGTTTACCAATGGTGGTATCCTATCTTCTTTGTGTTTGTGTTTGAGACTTGAATTTAGTGAGTATTTGGTGAGTGAGATTTGGGAAAATGATTAAGAAAAAGTTGGCAATTCAAAGGAATTCCCACTGTTTTCTACAATATTTTCGCCAAGGTGCTGTGTGAGTAAATTGTTCTTCATGGTTTTTCTGAGACTGAGGGGCTCTATTTATAGGCCTCTGAAAAATTCAAAGTCATCCGCGCGGACATATATGACAGCGTGCACTGTTCATTAAATGCTGCTGCAGGCTTTGGACAAAGGGAATATATTTTCAAAATAAGCAACCAGTTGTTGTTTTACAGATTTCTATTTTCGAATTTTTCTCTTTTGTGAGATTCTTTCCCTTGTTTAACTCTAAATAGCAATCCCCAACTTACCCTTTCTTTGTTAGAAAAGTTAAGGTTTGGGTTAAGAATGTGAAGGCTTTCGTTAGTTTTCTAACGGAAATACTAACAACTCAAATTGGAGCACTTACAACTCCGAATGGATTCCACCTCCTTGCTGTGCCTCCTACCTGACTCAGCCACCCTAACTACCCACTGGGTTAATTCACTGTCCTTTACTTTGATCTCCTCGTTCTTCTTCTTCAACATTTCCATTGCAACCTTGAGGTTTTCTTCTGCTTCCATCTTAGCCTTAAATGAAGATTCAGCCTTTTCCTTCCACAGCTTAACTTCACTTACCATTAATCCTGTAGAAGCTACAATCTGTCTCTAAGAAAACATTCAGTTTCAATCAAAGCCAGTAAAAAGAAAGAAATTCTTGGGGGGACAGTACATTACCTTCTTTTCGAGCTCATCTTCGCTTGGCACCGCGATTTCCACGTCAACCACTTCTTGTGATCTCCTCCTCTTGACCATCACCTTGTCTCTAACCTCCAGTTTAGGCACCAGGGGCACGTTACTTCCTTCAGCCTTCCCCTTGCCTTTGTACTTCGCTACCAACTTACTTGCTGCAAATCCAGATTGAGAACGAGTTACTGCAGAATACAAAGTCAAAGCGTTAGTATAGCCTGAGTTAGGGAGTATAAATCTAAAATCAAAGAAAAGGAGAAGCTACCAGAAGACATTTTATGGATACACTCCTCAGGCTGCTCAATAACCAACTTCTTAACACTCAATGCTGCAGACAGCGAAACAAAATTTTGAAGGTTTTCAGGCAAAGCCCTAATCTGCTTAACGATCTCCAAAGAATCAGGAAGACCTAGGAACAGTTTGGCTAACTTGGGAAATGCAAACAAATGAAGAAAGTCAGTAGTCAAAACAGCATAAATAGTGAACAAAAAAGGCCAAGTAGCAAGATTACCTTCCTTCCTCCATTCAGACACCATTTTGTCACCACCAGCCAGACTGCTCTTCTTTACATAGAAGAATCTGTTTTTCCAACCCCTATCTTTATCTAAAGATTCAGCCAATAAACCTTGTGCCCTAGATTTAACCCTAAAATCGTACCTAGAAGAACCGTGTGACCTTATATCATAACAGCAAGCAAGTTCCTCCATCCCAACCCTCAAGCCAGTTAGGGCACTCAACCTATCCAACATCTCTAAAATCCTCCAACCTACCGGCATCAATTGAGTATAAGCAAGCTCGGTGGCTTCGAAGAAACGTGTGATTAAGGGAGAGAAAGGGAATTTTAGACCTATTGCAAAGGGGAATTCCAGAAAACACTCCCATTAGGAAGAAACACAGTCAGAAGCTAAGCTAGGGTTAGGGTTCATAAAAACCGCACTTTCCAGAAAAACTTTTGTCAAAATCGAAATATCTGATTAGGTGAGTTCGCAATGCTCTTCATGAGGTTTATCAAGCAAACCCATGGAAGAAAAACCCTTAGGTAGATCAACATTCAGGTCCTCCATTGTGCAAGAAAGAAAAGAGGAAGAGAGAAAGAGAAAATTGTACCTGCAGAGAATTCCTTCCCCTCCTTCGTAGCAGTTGGGCCATCAAAACGTAGAATCATGGATTAATAAGGAATTCTAGATGCTTCATAGACCCCCATTATGACTCAAGCACCTAGGGCCACGTAAACCGCCAAGCGTCAATTCCCCGCTCAAACGAAAAGACTTAGTGGATGCCAGCAGTTAAATAAGAATTTTCAAAATCAAAAACTCCCTTTTTTTCCTTTAAAAATTCAAGGGCAATTGTTGGGGCTGAGAAAATCTACATCCTGGCAAGACACATTGGGCTATCAACTTGACGGAACAACTTGACTATTAGCATGTGGTCACTGGGCCGTTACAAGACCTATTATTCAGGAGAAGAATTCAGTCATTTTGAACTACATCAAGGATCATTTTCAATAGAAAAATAAAAGCTCAACCAAGTACATCTGGAATGGGGGGATTGTCAAAATCTTTATATCTTGGCGTTTTTCATATTTATAGGGGGACGAGCAACACATGTAAACACACACTCACGTTTACAATCATCTACACTCTTTGTACTTACATTCATACTCCATCATCATCATACTAATAATATTCCATTGTTCCGAGGTTTTATGTCGGTGAACAAGTTATTCAAGGGCTTTCCTCGTTAATTCTCTTGTCTTTACATCTTGAATTTAGATTATCATATTCCATTGTGCCCAATTCTCACCTTTGAAGCTGAATTGCTTGAATTTAACCAAAACAAGTACAAGCCTCAAAAATATTTGCAAGCTCAACCTTTGGCAGACTTCTTGGTCGAGCTTACGTTCACCAAGGAAGATAGTAGGGAGATCACCCCAAAAGAGAGCTTGAAGGGGAAGGAACAATCACGCTAACATGTAGTCAGTTTACCCGATGATTGATGGAAGGTTTACTCGGATGGGTCTGCTACCAAGAACGTTAGTGGAATTGGAATTGTTTTAGTTGAGCCAGAGATGGGTAGAGCTTTTGAAGAAGCTCTAAGATTCAAGTTCCAAGCCTCCAACAACTAGGCCGAATATGAAGCCTTGATTGCAGCGATCGAATATGCTAAATGCTTTGGGGCGATCAAGATCGTAGCTTATTGTGACTCCCAACTGATCGTGGATCAAGTAAAGGGAGAATATAAGTTGGTCAATCCCATTCTAATCAAGTACTACGATCTAGTGAAAAGGATGGTACAAGACTTGGATTTTTGGGATATACAGAGGGTAGGACGCGAGGAAAATTAGTTGGCCGATCTACTATCCAAACTGGCTACTTCAGACGAGCAGCATAGAGAACCAATCTCATACTTAGAGCATCCAGCATACGAAAGAGTGCATGTTCTATGCTCGGTCAACAGATCTAAGTGTTGGATTGACGAAATGAAGGCCTACATCGAAACAGGCGAGCTACCAGCTAACGAGCAAAAGGCAAGAACAATCAAGAGAAATCCCTAAGGTTTGCTATACATGGGGATGCATTGTTCAGAAGATCGTTTGTAAAACCATTACTGAGGTATTTACACCCCATGGAAGTTCCTCAACTATTGCTCGAAGTGCATAGTGGGGTATGTGGTGGACAACTGGGGGCCAGAACTTTGGAAGACAAGATACTCACTCTGGGATACTATTGGCCTCATCTAAGGTAATACGCTCGTGTGTTCATGAGAAAATGTGATAAATGTCAGAGGTATGCTGACCTATCAAAGCTCCCAACAACTGAACAAACATCGGTGATCGCAGCTTGGCCGTTCGACATATGGGGGGTAGATTTGATCGGACCCTTCCCACCCTCCCGTGGAAATTGTAAGTACGTTATAATGGCCATTGATTACTTCACAAAGTGGATTGAAGCAAAGCCTTTAGCAAAAATAACAGAGGAAAACGCCATCAACTTCATTCACGATTACATTGCTTTGGGGTGCACATTCAATTGTCTCAGACAACGAACTACAATTTTCTACAGATTTCGAGAAAGAAATGAATAAGCTAGGGGTGAAACATTGGAAGTCATCAGTTGCCTACCCACAAGGTAACAGACAAGCAGAAGCAGCGAACAAACTGGTTTTGACAGCACTAAGTAGGGCCTTATTGGTCGAGCTGGAAGGTGGTTGGACGAACTACCCCTTGCTCTTTGGGCAGTCCACACAACCACCCGGGGGCCTACAGGGGAAACCCCATTTGCCCTTACTTATGGGTCGGAAGCCATTGCACCAACAGAGCTACAAATTTCTACGGCTAGGGTGGCTTTGTTCGATCAAAGTCAGAATAACTCTAACAGGTTGCTCGAATTGGACTTACTAGACGAGAAACGAATGACTGCTCAGCTTAGAATGGTAAACTACAAACAGAAAACTAAGAGTTATCATGACAAGAAGGTCAGGAAGAGGTCGTTCAACGTTGGGGACTACGTGCTAAGGAAGATTGAGGTAACTGGAAGAAAAGCTGAACGTAATAAGTTATCTCCGAACTGGGAAGGACCCTACATCGTCACTATAATTATCAAGGAAGGGACCTATATGATTGGCCATCCGGGTGGTGACGAGCTGAAACATCCTTGGCATTCTAGCAACCTAGTTAGATATTATTTCTTAAGACTTCTATGTAACGGTCTACTTCATCAATAAAATGAAAGTTCTATCCACAAACCGTGTTACACTTGCATCTTACTCAACTCATATCCAACTGTTAGGTCCCAAATGGTAGGAATCAGGCTAGAGGGGGGGGTGAATAGCCTGTTTATAACTTTTTGCTAAAACTTGTTTTGAAAAACTCTAGCTCACCGGTAAGTGATTTTGCACAGCGGAAATTAAGTTTTCAGTTTAGAGAAAAGGCAAACCGGTAAGACAAAAATATCATGCAAGTCAAGACAAAAATTGTTTTCAAGTAAGACAAACAAAATGAGCAGTAAGTGAAGTCAATAGGTTGTGACCAGTTGAGAGATTATCAACTGATTACAACTACACAACAGAAAACAAACAAAGCAATAAATGACACATTGTTTGAAGAGGTTCACAGTGTTAAATAACTGCTACGTCCTCTACCAAGTTTGGTCAGAACTTGGATTTGTGAAGGTGCACTACTTTATTAATGGATTCTACCTATTACAAGTTGCAAGCCAATAATTGAAAGGTCACAAACTAGAGGTGACCACTAATGGGTCGTGCTACAACAAAGACCTGGTGTTTTCTAGAGATGTGCTCACAAGCTGAGCTGATTTCTCTAGAGTGTTGTGTGTGAATCAATCAATGTGTTCCATAAGTAGTCTAATGGAGGAACACTACAGAATTGATTGAGGTGCCAGTGTATAAGTCCTAACAGAGATGTCTAGTGAATAAAGGGACTTGCTTTGAATGCTTTGAACTAGAGAATGTGCAGTTGGTAGTTCAAAGCAGCTCACTCTCAAGAATCATAAATGCACCAACCTTCTTCAATGCTCCAGGAAAGCTATTTATAGTGAACTTTGAAAAGGAGCCGTTGTCTTTGAAGAGGTTGCAATGATGACTTGGACTGGCAGGCATTAAATAGGAAGATCCTTGCATTAAATGCCTGAGATTGGATAGAGAGGATTTCCAGAGATAGATGGGGCTATGTGAGTACTGGTTACTTGACATTCTCAAAGAAGGTACTGATTTGTTGCAGAGATGTCATGTCAGCATGCTTGCTTTACCAACTTTAGCTAAAGTTGATGGCTGGGTGGTTGGGAACAATTAATGCACCGGCAAGCTGCTAACAATCTTGAGGAGTAAGCTATAACCGGTTACATAACAGGAAAAGGATGGACCGGTAACTCAACCGGTAAGATAGGTTAACCGGTAAAGGAGCTTTGACCGGTAAATGACTTCAACCGGTAACTCACACATTGCTGATGGAAATTCTCTGGTCTTCAAGTCATCAAATCTTGAGAAAAATACATAGCAAAAACACTGGGCACGAGCACTAAGGGATCCTATGGTACATAGAAAAATTCTATTTTGATCTAACTAAATTAGGGGTCCTCATTAATGCTTGTTATGATTGGGATTAAGCAATTCTAAGCCTAAGCATATATTTGACTAACAATCTCCTCCTAATTGCTTAAGTCCAATCACCCTAGGATAGCATCTTCTTGACTTAGAAAAAGAAATGATGAAGAGTTGGTTTATTTAATATATCATTCCCCAAGTCAAGAGACAACTTGATGCTACCTAAGTAAGCTTACAGAAGTGAAAAATAAAAGATTGAAAAGGGGGAAATATTTTGAATGAGACCTGCAAGATATATCGGTTAGAAGCAGTTGGAATATTCAAAATAATTAAAAGTAAAGGAAACTCAAACAAAACACAAAGTTTAAGGATAAGAGATTCTCATTATGTTGTAGACCGGTGAATGAGGGAAAGAAAGACAAAAACATCATCGGTTACATTCTCAGAGCTGCACCGGTAAGAGGCTTGGATCTTGATCGGCTAAGGAGCAGCAGCATCTGAAGGAGGATCTGAGGCTTTAGACTTCTTGGATGATTCCTTTGCTTTCTTCTTCTCTTTCTCATCCCTTTTTCTTTTCTTCCTTTCTTCTCTAACCACCAGGAGCACTTCATTTTTATCTTTCACTTTGGCTAACTCCATCTCAAGCTCACGGTTCCTTTCTTGACAACTACTAAGGGCTTCAGCTGTCCCTTTTGAGTTCTTCAATGGATCGGTTCAGAATGTCTTTGCCGGAAAGTTGTTGCTCACAAAGGATTTTGTTGGTTTGCCGAGCCTCATCAAGTTGTAACTGAAGATCTCTGATGACGTTGTCTCTAGCTTTTATATCGGTCAAGAAATTGCCAAGAGACAGAGCAATACCAGTCTTCAATAAATCAAATCTTCTCTCATCCTCCTCCTGATTGGACTTAATAAAAGAACGAGCTAACTCAATATTGACTTCAACAAAACCATCAAGCAAGGCTCTATGAAGATCTGTCAAATCTGAAGCAAGAAGTGGCCTATTCAAATCATCGGTAGGAGGGGTCGGTAAGGGAATGGATTGAGAGACCGGTTGGCTAGCCGGTAAATGAGCATCGGTAACAGGGGGCAATTGATCGGCAACTTGGCTATCGGTAATAGGAGAAGATGGATCAGTAAGAGAGGTTGCAATGGACCGAGACACTTCACCGGTAGGAGAGATCTCAATCTCCTCATCCAATAGTTCCATGGGAGAGTCAGGAGGAGCAATCGGTAAAGGAGAAGCAGGAGCATGAGGATCAAAGGGTTCCAAACTCATCATCTCAGCAAAAGAAAGTTCCAAGAGCTCAGCTGCAATAGGGACTAACGGTAAGATGGCTTGCCGACGCCTTAGAATGTGAATTACTCTAAGAGCCAGCAGAAGTAATGAAGCTTCTCTAATGTTGCTCCAAGGTATAGGCTTGCCTTTCTTTATCACAGAGAGTCTGGTCACATTTGGCAATAAGCCAACCATTTTAGTAACATAACCAGACCAATTTAAAAGCCTCAACTCCAGAATTTGAGTAATACGCCCATTGATAGACATATACCGGATAAAGAAGTCATCGGTTGAAAGGGTGCTTTCAACCGGTCTGGGGGCAAAAGTTGCATACTGGCCTTGAATCCTGATAAACCGATTGTGTTGCTGAAGAGAGGAAGGATATTTCTTGTTTGGTTTTGGAGAAGGGAAATCGGTAACCAGTTGTTGCTCATCCTTTCCAGGCATGATTTCTTTGCCTTTGGGAGGAATTGGATGCTTCTTAAGCTTCAACACCTTAATCTTCTGATATCGGCGACTTGTCTCACCGGGCCCAGTAGATTTGGTATATCTAGGAGGGGTATCTTCAGGAGCAGCACCAACCTTCATGTCTGTCACAACATCAATGAAGGTGGACATTCTATCTTCTCTCCTTTGCCTCTGAAATTGATCGGCAATAGATGGAGGCATTGGAGTGGGCTCAAGAATCGCCTTGCTAAGGATCTTCTCATGAACCTCAAATAAAGGTATTCCATCGGCAGATCGAGGAATAGAAGCTTTGGAGGTATAGAAATTGAGAGTAGACATGAGATCCTTCTGACGCATACCAGGATCATCATAAACAGGAGGAATTGCTGGATCATTCTCATCAAAATCAACATCTTCTTCTTCTTCATAGAAATCAGAGAGAGAGTCTTCATCAAAAATGGGATCAATATCCTCCTCCTGAACTGGTGAATTGGCTCTAGAAGAGGAAGGAAGAATGACTTGACTTACCGATTGACTAACCGGTAGAAGAGATGCTTGAATGGCTTTCTGAGTAGCCAACTCTTCAATGGTTGCTCTTTGACTCTCCTTGAGCTTCTCAGTTTGCTCGGTAAATAAGCTAGCAGCCAAGGCTTGCTGGAGAAGGATATCATCAACATTAATTGCCTTAATCGGTTCAAGAGATGCAACGGTAAGGGGCCGACTAACCGGTAAAGGAGAAGCACCGGTAAATGGCTCGTAAGCCGGTAAATCTTTTCTAACCGGTTGAAGTATTTCACCGGTAAGAGGCATCGGTTGAACAACCGGTAAAGGGCTTGGCCTAATAACTTCTCCTCCTCCCGAAGCAAGAACGGTAATCGGAGAAGTCTCGCACTACCTCCTCCTACATGTTGCATCGGTAAAGGAGTTGTAAAGTCGCACTTATCTTCTCGCATCGATCAATCTCAAGCAGATCTTGGTCATCGGCATCTCGAATTACTAGAGTCGTAGAGCCGGAGCTTGTGATCGATCGCTTCGCCCTATCAATGGCTTGATTATCGTAGCCATTAATGTCCTTGAACATTTCTTCAATTTCTTCATCGTGAACAAGAGCCCATTTGTTTTTGTTGGACCGAATAGAGTTGAAGAAGTCGTAAAGAGAGATATCACCCATACTCGAAAGTCTCTGTTCAAGTCCACCGATTTTGCACCACATCCATTACATTCTTCACGAATTGCCATCTTCGAGGTCCTAAGTTGACAATTTCAGATCAAAGGAGGGAAGATCATCTCCAGGTAACTCAAATCTTCCAAGCCGATAAGGATCGATTCCTTGAGGGTATCCCGAGCATTATAAAGAATGGCAAAATCAATCCACACCGCCCGAATCATCATGTCTTGCCGGAGCCTATCCCGAGCCAAGTAGATGGCATTCCACATTGGAGGCAAAGAACTCAAAATACCGATTGTAAATCTTGAGTAGACTATCTCTCGACAATGAGATATCATAGTCACTCAACAAACATGGCTTGGTATAGTAGAGACCTTTATCTTCATGGATGTTGTCAAAATCCACATAATCGATATGTCACCGACTGACCGAGTCTTTGTTGATCTCATGGAATTGCAAAAGCTTTCGAAGGAAAGGAGGCAAGTGCTCAATAGGATATACCCAAGTGGGAGATGGTTCAAAGGTAGGATTGACTAGCCAGGGATTGTAATGGTAAATGTGAAAGGTTGGGTTTCTGATCGGTTTGCAGTGACTTAGCGGTCGGGTTGATGATTGACCGGTAAATGGGATTTTGTCGGTAAGGAAATTGTGATTAAAAAGTCTTTTGGGAATGAATGGTATGAAGTTTCCCAAGTCTGTTTCAATTCTCCTTCTTCTCTCAAAGATTTTCTTTGGCAATTTGTTGGGAAGATTTTGGAATAGGTTTAGATCTCTTGGAAGGGGGAGGAGCTGATTTTCTGGCTGTGGCTTTTTGCTTTCTGGTAGGGGAAAGAATGATAGAGATAGGCTTATCATCATCATCATCAGAAGACTCAAGTAGTTTTCTCTTTACCGGCAAAGAAGGTTTGAGAGCAGGAGGAGCACCGGCAAATTGAGCAACCTTTGGCCGGCTAGAGAGTTTCTTCTTTTGAGTTGGTTTGCCGATTGGTTTACCGACTGGTTTACTGGTAGCAGGTTCAGCAGACTTACCGGTTGGATTACCGGTGGAAGGCTCAGTCGGCTTACCGGTTGGTTTACCGTTAGATTCTTTGATGGCTCTAACCATGTCAAACTTGTCAAAAGCTTTGCGTAAAGACCGAGGATACTTGGGTTGATTCTCGAAGCTTGAAGAATCACAGTGGATGGATCTGAGAGCACGGCTAATCATCAGATAATGACAAGGTTTGGCTTTGTTGGTCTTGGTAGATGGCCTTTCCTTCTGAAATTTCTTAAAAGCAATTAAAACAATCCGGTAAAGGAAAGCACACCAGTTGAATTCTCCTCCAATAATGATGGCAGCAATTGCTTCCCATTGTATCATGGTGATACAATGATGAGAGCCAGACCGGCAAATGAAGCATCGGTCCACGACATCAAAGACTCAGAGAAAACAAAGCATCAAAACCAAATTTTCTTGTTTGCTTCACCGGTAACGAAGGGATCAGATCCACGAACCTTTGCCCAAGCATCAATCATATCTTTCATGGAGATAGAAGATGGACCGGAAGAAGAAAGATTAGGGAAGGCAAAGCAATAGTAGCCGGGCTAAAAGTAACAGAACACCAAAGCAGCAGCTGAAATAATATTCTCATTCTCATCCACCACACCATTGTCAAACAATTCATTAACCATCTCATAATAAATGTCTTCATTTCCTTCAGCATCACGAAAGGAATAACTCCGGCAAAGAATGAATAGAGCTTCAATGGCACGGCCTTCGTCTGAGTCGAAAAGCCGGAGAGAATGTAACCTCCATAGATGTCTTTCTTAATGGCCATCTCGTGAATCAAATAATCATTCAAACAAAATAAGTTAGAATCAAAGAGATTTCTACAAATAATTTTAAGAGTTGAGATGATTCTAGAATTATAAGAAATCTAGCAGTCTTTAGAGTTCCAAAATCATACCAGAAATCTCAAGAAGTGAAGAACCCAGATGGAGAAGGAGAAGATGAAGTATGAGAGTAAATTGCCGGTTGCCTATAGTTCTTTTAGAGAGAGAGAATCCGTAAAGTTTAACCGAGATTTTGAAATCCTTATATAGGGGACAAAAGAGCGGGAAGATGAAGAGGTGTGTTGGTTAAAGCAAAAGAAGCTTAAAGGTTTTTAACCTGTCGTGCACATTGATTGACAGCTTTGTTTCACGAAATTAAAGATGTGTCATGAAAATATGAACGTGTGTGCAAAGTAGCTATATCAAAATATAATAAAGTACAAAAAGATAACCTTTTTGATAAAAATGAATGATACATATATTACCTTTTTGATCAATTATTTAAAATTGATCTACTTCTTTTGTATAGGAGCATGGGGAATGTGTAAGGGATAGTACGGTAGGTTGCATCGCCGCGGCGAAGGGATTGATGTGACTTGATAGGCAATGATGACAAACGAGCCGGTTAAATACGGATTGCAAATTTGGATCCGGCCAGTTCGTCGGTAAAGGGCAATCGGTAAGGTAGCTAACCGGTCGTATCTTGACCGGTAAGAGAGACTTTCATCGGTAAAGAACCATCGGATAGAGACACCATTTACCGATCGTATGTCGGTAAGAGGACCGGTAAAGGGAGTCTTGCCTTACCGGTAAGGGATACCGGTAAATGAGCACTAGCAAGCATCGGTAAACGAGTGAGGTCACCTATGATCTTTGTTGAGAGCTTACACAGATAACAAAGTTAGCACATAATGTTTATCGAATATCAATCATGCCTAGTTCTCCTCTAAGGAATTCAAATCTTTTAATGTCCAATGGTTTTGTTAAGATATCGCCTAATTGATAATCGCATGGACTTTTAAAAGAACAATGTTACCCTTTTCAACATGATCCTTGAGGAAGTGGTATTTGATGTCTATGTGCTTAGTCTTTGAATGCATCACAGGATTGTTGGAGACTGAGATAGCTGAGGTGTTATCACAATAGATAGGACATACTTCTTGAGGGATTTCATAGTCCACTAGTTGTTGCTTCATCCATAGAATTTGTGAACAAGAACTCCCAGCCAGCCTATGTACTCACTTCCGCCGTAGAAGTGGAAATTGATGCTTGTTTCTTGCACGACCAGAAAACCAAACTACCCGTAAATTGACAAGTTCCACTAGTACTTTTCCCGGTGACCCTACAAGCCGCAAAATCGGCATCCGAATATCCAATAAGTGTAATGAAGAATCTTTTGGATACCACAAACCTAAGTTAGCAGCTCCCAAAAGATATCTTATAATTCTTTTAACAAATTTGCAAATGAGATTCTCTAGGGTCGCCTTGAAATCTAGCACATACACATACAGCAAACATGATATCTCGGTTTCATCAAGGTTAAGTAAAGTAGAGAGCCTATCATACCTCGGTAGAGTGTCATATCTACTTTCTTACCGGATTCATCTTTGTCAAGGTGTACATTGGTGGCCATAGGAGTGCTTTGAGGATGAGCAGAGTCAAGACCAAATTTCTTGATTAGATCATTGGTGTATTTGGCTTGATTTATAAAAATACCTTCTTGGGTTTGCTTGACTTGAAGTCCAAGGAAAATGTAAGCTCACCCATCATGCTCATCTCAAATTTGCTCGCATAAGTTTCTCAAATCTCTTGCATAATTTCTCGTTAGTAGATCCAAAAATAATGTCATCAACATATATTTGAACTAACAATGAATGACCATTATGCTTAGCAATAAATAAGGTGGTGTCGATTTTACCTCGTTCAAACTTCTCACTAAGTAGGAATTTGGAGAGAGTTTCATACCATGCTCGAGGTGCTTGCTTGAGGCCATACAAAGCTTTATTCAATTTGTATACGTGATTAGGCTTCTTGGAATCTTCAAAACCAGGAGGTTGATCTACATAAACAAGTTCTTGAAGTTCCCCATTGAGAAAGGCACTTTTCACATCCATTTGATATAGCTTGAACTCTTTGTAGGCAGCATAGGCAAGGAATAACCTAATGGCTTCTAATCTAGCTACGGGAGCAAAAGTCTCATCATAGTCTATGCCTTCTTCCTGCCTATACCCTTTCGCCACTAGTCTAGCCTTGTTCCTTATAATTTTTCCAGTTTCATCCAATTTATTCCTATAAACCCATTTCGTTCCAATCACGGTTTGATCACTAGGTCTAGGCACTAACTCCCAAACTTTACATCTATCAAACTGATTAAGCTCTTCTTGCATAGCTTCTACCCACTGGGTCATCTAGTGCTTCCTCGCCTTCTTTGGTTCAATATTTGAGACCATAGCAGAGGAAAATAATCCATGTTGATCCTCCATGCTTCTTAATTGGCCTCTAGTCATTCTCGGGACCAAAGACATCACCTATCACATTTTCTAAAGGGTGATCTCTCACTGTTCTCAGCTTCCCTAGGAGGTCTTGCCTCGACCGATTCTTGTCTAAGGTTTTCTAATGGAGGAGTAGAATCGGTAAAGGGAGATGTGACCGGTAAAGGAGATCGGTTTGGAGAAGGTGATGGAGACTCGGTGATCGGTAAGTGGGGAAGGAAACGGTAAATTGTTTGAAATAGGTTCACTTCAGGAGGTGAATTAGGAAAATTAATATGAGGATCGGTTGGTAATAAATCGGTTAGCCGGGGTTGTCTATTGGATTGCCTAACCGATTGGGGAAAGAAGGAGTCATCAACTAAGTCTCTACAAGTTACACCACTTGAGGCCGAAGGCCGAACTGGGATTGATTTGCATTAGAACTGTGGAATGATTGGAGTTTTGATTGCCGGTTTCACCGGCCTCAAACACACCGTAATTATCATTACTATTTGGAGCCTTATCGTACTCTAGCAAATCAAATTCATCAAAAGTAACATGAACAGATTCAACAATTTTCAACAACCGTTTATTAAAAACTCTAAATGCCTTACCGTGCTTGGCGTATCCCACAAAGATACCTTCATCGCCTTTTTCATCAAATTTACCTCGCGCTCTTTACCGTTGTAAAGTACATAGCATTTGCAGCCGAAGATCTTGAAGAAACCAATGTTAGGGATTCTCGCCACGCCATAGCTCATAAGGGGTCTTGTTGTGAAACTTGTTGACCAAGGATCTATTCTGGGTGAAGGTGCAAGATGGATAGCTTCGGCCCAAAATACTGGGAAGCCTAGCTTCGGATATCATTGTTTTTCCAGCCTTCGATCAAGGTCCTCGTTCTTTCTCTCAACTACACCATTTTGTTGCGGTGTACCAAAGAATGAGAAATTATGATCTATTCCATGATCATCACAAGATCGAGCAATTCCAAGATTTTTGAATTCGGTTCCATTATCTCGATCTCATACCGATGATGTCACACTCTTTTTGGGTTTGCAGAGACGGAATAATCTGGTGGCTACTTCATATGTATCATCTTTTGAAGCAAACATCTCCACCTGTGTATATCTTGAGAAGTCGTCTACAACAACCAAAGCATATCTCGCTACCCCCTAAACCGGCAGAGTTGTGGGGCCAAACAGATCCATATGTAGCAACCGGAGGCATCTAGAGGTGGACAAACAGGCTTGCCGTGGAAAGATTCTTTATGCCGTTTTCCTAGCCGGCAAGCTCGCATTTCCTATCATGATTAGCAGACACTTGAGGCAAGCCGGCAACTAGATTTTTATTTGCTAGCTTGGATAGATATTTGAAATTCAAGTGATCGAGTCTCTTATGCCATAGCCAGAGTTCTCACCGATGTTCTTAGCTACAAAACAAACATTAGTAACATTCGAAACATTGTTTAAATCAATAGCATATACGTTACCTTTTCTATATCCAAAGGAGAAGTGTTTCACCCGTAGCAATGTTTTTCACATAGCAATTGGAAGAATTGAAAACACAATGCATACCTTTATCACGTAATTGTGATATGGAGAGAAGGTTATGTTTCACCATCCACCAAAGATACCTTCGTACAATAACCGTACCTCTTTTGATGGATCCACGACCGATAATTTTACCCTTTGCGTTGTCACCAAAGACAACTGGAGGACCAGATGCTTCTTCCGTATCGGTGAGGAGATCAAGATGTCCAATATATGCCTAGAGCATCCACCGTCCATAATCCAAACATCCTTACCGGCATCGGCTGAGGCCATTAAGCATTCCCGAAATAAAACAAGAAGCTTATGGTCCCCCTTATTCTTTTGGGTCCAAAGAGTTAGTTCCTCTTTGGCAACCATACCCGGCCACCACCCGAGCTTTTAGACTCAATGGGTCCAGATAGGTGCTTCAAGAG
The DNA here is from genome assembly GCA_022495995.1 of Adenophora triphylla var. japonica. NCBI lineage: Eukaryota > Viridiplantae > Streptophyta > Magnoliopsida > Asterales > Campanulaceae > Adenophora > Adenophora triphylla. The sequence continues at coordinate 23,067 of JAFEMH010007557.1, forward strand.
GCATTCATAAGCCTTGTGACCAATAAAACCACAATTTATACATTTGTTAGATGATGGCCGAGGGGGCTTAGATGATTGGATGTTCAATATAGCCTTTGCTTCGTAAGAGTTCACTGTTTGAGCGTAAATGCATCCTTTGGGGACGAAGGTAATGGATTTAGCTTTGTTGACCGGTTGCATTGGTTTGGAAGATCTATTACCGGTTGGGGAGCCCTCACCGGTTGGTTGACCGGATGCTTGTCCGACCGGTTGGTCCCTTACCGGTGATGGCTTCCTTACCGGTTGTAGTTTCCTTACCCGCAACCCGGTTAGCAATTTTAATTCCACCTTTGCTGTTACCATCACCGAGTGGAACATATTGTCCTAGCTCAGATCGCCTACCTCGGTCCATCGGGATTTGTTTTTGCCCAAATAAGCTTTCATCTGTTCCCTTCCCTTGGGATAGGTGTGTGGAATAGCTTTGAAAGGTTTAGTTAACTCTCTCTTAATCAATTTGGATTGAGCATCATCAAATTTACCCATCAAGTTCTCGAGACAGACTTGGTAGCCGGTTTGTCATTGTCAGCCTTTTCCTTACCGCCGGAGGTAAAACTTATTCCAGCTTGTAACATCTCGGCTAGGAGATATCTCGATCTTGTATGATAGTCTCCATAGCAAATGATTTTGTGAAAGTGTCAATAGTTTTAGAAAGAGAATTATTTCTTGACACAAGATCGCAATTTGACAAACGTAAATGTTCGCCTCTCAATGAGTTCTTGATTATCCTTTTTAACCGAACCGACTCTAGCTTGCTTTCTTTCAAATCTTTTATTTCAAATTTTCAAAGAGTCATTTTCAAGAGAGATTATTTTGAAATTATCACCATAATTTTGTGAGCTTCATTTAATTTTTCAAAATCGGAGAAGAGCTCATTCATCACCTCTCGCCATTTCGTACTTTGACATATTGGGCATAGGGTCAACAGTAGGGCCGAGGGGAAGAGGATGATGGTTCAAAATTGGGATCAAAATTTGGTAGTGATGATATCGGTTCGTGGTTAGGCTCGGTTAGAGGCTTTAAGTGAATCGGTCGGTTCTCAAGCATCGGTTGATAAGAGGCGATCGGTAAGGCTTCGAGCTTGAAAGGTCGATTGAATTGGTTGCATCGCCGGTCCGAGAGTGGGCATGGTTTTAGACTCGACCATAAAGGGATCCACCTATGTTTTGAATTTTGAAATTATATGGATTTCCCGCATCTACCTTTGAAATAGGAATGGGATCATCAAAGTATGTCAAGGGAGATCTCATAGGTGGAGTCTCGGTCAACATAGGATGATTGTTCATTGGAGTTGGGGTGTCTAAAGATAGGAGTTTGTAGGGAGATGGGTTTATCATAAGTTCCATCCATAGCAACAAAACCGACATCGCATCTTCATCCGAGTCGCATAGTCGCCTTCCTCATTCTCGTAGTCGGTCTCAAACCAAACAGTAAAGCCTTTTCGCCTGCATCCTCCGCTACTAAACTCTTAGATCTAGGAAATTTCTTGAACGGTTTCTTCCTCGTAAATTCATATTTCGGTTGAGGGCATTTGGAGGCAAAATGGCCGGGTTTTCTACATTGTAACACACAAGCTCACCTTGGGCATTTTTTCCATCGGTTGAGGTTGAGGTTTGGCCTTTTCTTTGATAGTTCCCAGCATCTATGGAATGATGAGGATTTGGGTTGAATGATTTGTCATGGGATTTCTTAAAATCCTTAAACTTTTTGTAATTTCTAGCAAATGCAGAAATTCATCCTCTACCTCAAGAGGTGTGCTAGATGAGGTATCGGCTTTAGTTGGTTGAGGCCGAGATATTGAGGGAGAGTCAATGGTAGTAGTTTGGCCGGTAAGCATCGAAGAACCGGGAAGATCTCACTGAGCCGGCAGAGATAAATTTTTAAATTGTTTTTGCACTCCACTCACCGGTTGAGCTCTTCCTCATATAAGAACAAAGTAGACACAATGTTCGGATATGAGTAACGTTCAAGTCACGGCACTCTTTCAAAATAGCGACCTTCACATGCCACAAGTCTCCAAGAGAATTGAGGAATCTCATGTTTAGGTCTTTCATGGTATAGACTCTACCTAAAGATGCACAAGAGTTACTCACCTCGCAGAATCGGTCGTACGTTTCCTTCATTGTTTCATTTGGATTCTTCTTGAAGGACTCAAACTCAAAGAACACTTTTGTAGAGTCTCGTTGTCCTTGGCCACTTGATCTCCTTCAAAATATCTCGAGTAGACTCGCCACACTTGTTGAGCGGTCTCATAGCATTGTACTTGTTTGTACAAACCGTCATCAAGTCCCGAGGTTATGATGTGCAAAGCTTTTCGTCCAAGGAGTCACACGCTTGTCATCCTCACCATTCTTCTCGTGGTTTTGGCACATAAGTTTCATAAACCTCAAAATCTTGTTCGACTCTCTATCCGCATGATCCATGAGAGGAGTTTTGGGTGCTCTAGTTGCAAGATTGATTTTCGTGGGTGTCATGGGACCATCTCTCGACTACGTAGTTAGCCTATCATCTATTGAGTCCAAGTACCGCATGATTCTCGTTTTTCCATACCGGAAATTCGTTATCGTTCAACATGGGAACGGATGTCAAGTTGTATGTTTGCATGATTTTTCCCGCCATTTTGGAATTGGCAATTCAAGCGGTTAAGCTTGGAAAAATGATTTTCGAAAATTGTAAGCTCGATACCAATTGTTAGGTCCCAAATGGTAGGAATCAAAGCTAGAGGGGGGTGAATAGCCCGTTTATAACTTTTTGCTAAAACTTGTTTTGAAAAACTCTAGCTCACCGGTAAGTGATTTTGCACAAATGGAAATTAAGTTTTCAGCTTAGAGAAAAGGCAAACCGGTAAGACAAAATATCATGCAAGTCAAGACAAAAATTGTTTTCAAGTAAGACAAACAAAATGAGCAAGAAGTGAAGTCAATAGGTTGTGACCAGCTGAGAGATTATCAACTGACATTACAACTACACAAATGTAAAACAAACAAAGCAATAAATGACACATTGTTTGAAGAGGTTCACAAAGTGTTAAATAATCAAGCTACGTCCTCTACCAAGTTTGGTCGAACTTGGATTTGTGAAGGTGCACTACTTTATTAATGGATTCTACCTATTACAAGTTGCAAGCCAATGATTGAAAGGCCGCCAAACTAGAGGTGACCACTAATGGGTCGTGCTACAACAAAGACCCGGTGTTTTCTAGAGATGTGCTCACAAGCTGAGCTGATTTCTCTAGGGTGTTGTGTGTGAATCAATCAATGTGTTCCATAAGTAGTCTAATGGAGGAACACTACAGAATTGATTGAGGTGCCAGTGTATAAGTCCTAACAGAGATGTCTAGTGAATAAAGGGACTTGTTTTGAATGCTTTGAACTAGAGAATGTGCAGGTTGGTAGTTCAAAGCAGCTCACTCTCAAGAATCATAAATGCACCAACCTTCTTCAATGCTCCAGGAAAGCTATTTATAGTGAACTTTGAAAAGGAGTCGTTGTCTTTGAAGAGGTTGCAATGATGACTTGGACTGGCAGGCATTAAATAGGAAGATCCTTGCATTAAATGCCTGAGATTGGATAGAGAGGATTTCCAGAGATAGATGGGGCTCTGTGAGTACTGGTTACTTGACATTCTCAAAGAAGGTACTGATTTGTTGCAGAGATGTCATGTCAGCATGCTTGCTTTACCAACTTTAGCTAAAGTTGATGGCTGGGTGGTTGGGAACAATTAATGCACCGGCAAGCTGCTAACAATCTTGAGGAGTAAGCTATAACCGGTTACATAACAGGAAAAGGATGGACCGGTAACTCAACCGGTAAGATAGGTTAACCGGTAAAGGAGCTTTGACCGGTAAATGACTTCAACCGGTAACTCACACATTGCTGATGGAAATTCTCTGGTCTTCAAGTCATCAAATCTTGAGAAAAATACATAGCAAAAACACTGGGCACGAGCACTAAGGGATCCTATGGTACATAGAAAAATTCTATTTTGATCTAACTAAATTAGGGGTCCTCATTAATGCTTGTTATGATTGGGATTAAGCAATTCTAAGCCTAAGCATATATTTGACTAACACCAACTCTTGGTCGATCTCGAAATATCAAACAGTCTCGACCAAAGTCTTAAGACAACCTTGTTCTTAAACAGGTTCGACTGAAGACATAGGTCAGTCTCGTTCCTTAAACAGACTCGACCAAAGTCTTAAGACAGCCTCATTTTTAAACAGGTTCGACTGAAGGCTTAGGTCGGTCTCGTTCCTTAAACAGGCTCGACCAAAATCTTAAGTCAACCTCGTTCTTAAACAGGTTCGACTGAAGGCTTAGGTCGGTCTCGTTCCCTAAAAAGGCTCAACCAAAATCTTAAGTCAACCTCGTTCTTAAACAGGTTCGACTAAAGACTTAGGTCAGTCTCGTTCCTTAAACAGGTTCGACTGAAGGATTAGGTCGGTCTCGTTCCTTAAACAGGATCGACCAAAATCTTAAGTCAACCTCGTTCTTAAATAGGTTCGACTGAAGACTTAAGTCAATCTCGTTCCTCAAACAGGCTCAACCAAAATCTTAAGTCATCCTTGTTCTTAAACAAGTTCGACCGAAGATTTAGGTCACTCTCGTTCCTTTAAACAGGCACGACTAAAACCTTAGTCAATTTTCGGCAGCAAGTCAAGTTTTGATACAACTTTGTTATTGACCAATTGATCTAACTAATACTTTGGTCGCTCTCCTATTTAATCTAGTTCGAGAAAAAGACAGAAGCATGAATCAAAACAAGACGATTCAAGCAAAGTCAACTAGTATTAATAAAAAGTCCCCCAAAAGCGGGCTAGGACTTGTCCAAATAAAGTTACGAGTTAAGATGCCTCCCAAATCGGGCCAAAGCATTAATTACTAACAACAAAAGGAAAAAATGTTTGAAAATTGTTCATTACAATGACAAACTGAGATAAAAAGGTCAACCTTCTAAGTCGTCATGGGGTTGCTCCTACCTCTCTTGGTGCTCAACATCGTGAAAGACTTGATCTTGGGTGACCTCGTCCTCTTCATCGACCTCGTCAGCATCCTCTAGTTCCTGAAGCACAGTGTTGAAATTTCTTTGCTCAATAAGAGGGGCGACCCAAGGCTCCACTTCATCTTCAGCATCTTGCTGGGCAATGACGGCCAAGTCGTTGGCATGGAAGGGAACAAGGGAGTGACCAGCTCGAGCTACATCGTTATACCTTTCGACATGGGCCCATTCGGCCAATTTATCTACTGACAACTCAACAGAAGGGTCGACTAAAGCACGCCGAGCCATGTGTTGACGACCAGCATCATAGAAATCCCTAGCTTGGGATACTATGATGTGATAACACTCATCACTGTTTTTGAACTGCTCAACGACGGCCTTCTCTCTAGCTTTGGCCTCTTCCTCCCATTTGAGCCGGTTAGCTTGATGGTCTCCACTCATCTTTATCAAGCGAGTATTAAGATCTTGGACCAATGAAGTCAGTTTACCCAGATCTCCCTCCAACTTGGCCTTCTTGTGCTTGGCCGCAGCAGCTTCCTCCTCCATCTTGGCCCTGATGAGAGCAAAATATTCCACCTGCTCCTGAAGAGGAGCAAGCTGCTCCCTTGCCAGTTTCAGGTCGGCTAGGGCCTCACAAATTGAGAGGTTATATTAGACCGTCATTCGTCTTCATTTGTACCTACATTATATTACCCTTTAAACTTATACACTATTGTCTCACCTTTTCAAGAAAGTGAAACTAGAGAATGATTGGGAAAGTGTGGGTTGTACTTGGAAAATCAAATGGTTGAGTGGTGAGAGTTCAATCAAAAGAAAGAAAAAGGGTTATGAATGGTAGTGAAAAGAGGGACTTGAGCAAAATTATTTAATGCATATTCTTCGGGATCTATGTGTGCAAAGCAAAAGAAAAGAAAAATCTGAAAAGCCTTGTCCTCTCTTGTGTTGAAGTGGAAAATGACCAAAAGAAAAAAAAGAAAGGTAATCAAACCTATGTGTGAAAGTATGCAAAAATCATAAGTTTGTAGGTTGAATCAATGGGTTGACATGGAGCGGAGAGTTGAATTCAAAGTGAGGATGTATGTTGAAGACTCTTAGTTTCACTTGCTTGACTTCATACGTCCTTATCTTCTTTTGTAACTATGAACCTAGCCTACGATTTTTGCAATACATTACAATCCATAAAGCCGTATTTGATCCCTAAACAGTAGCCGGGTTGACAGTTTTGTTTACACATGCATATGAGTGTCCTTGTGCAGAAATTTCATATCGCTATCACTGATTTAGAGCATGATACAAGTGACCCTATAACTATCTTACTTTGGTGACAATGATCTCCCATTTATTCATTCATCTTTCATATTGTGGTAGATAATTGTAAGTTGGATGTATCCATGTTCATATAATCTCATGTTCATGATAATGCTTGTAGATTATATGTGTTGTAAAGATCTAAAACTTGTTGTGCCAACATTATTATATGAATTGAACAATCCCAAAAATATAGTCCTTTTGTTTTGTTTTAGTTTAGATAGTTTATTTTGATTTTAGTTTTGTTTTACTCGATTACGAGCAAAAGATAAGTTTGGGGGGGTATTTGATGGATGTGGTTTCACTAATCCAAAAAATATGTTTCTAGACTTATTTCCTGCTCAAACTTGGAAATTTGATGTGTTTTGTAATGTTTTTGTAAGTACAGGGGCTGGAATGCTATTGCACAGAAAAGGAAGGGGATTAGGCTGAAAAACTGAAGAGGCCAACCGCACCCCTAAAAGGGGGCGGTCGCGCCCTTTGTGCAGAGGAGTCAGAACGATCTCGTCAAGTAACAGAGCAAAGGCGCGGTTTTGACGGAAACTTAGTGCGACCTCGCGATTGGTAAAGGGCGACCGCGCCGGGGCAGATTTAGACGAATTTTGCTGACTTCTTCCGAAATCAACAAGGATTTGGAAGGGTTTCCTTAGGCTGCACATATATTCCTTCCTCCCCTACTATATAAACCACCCTAGATTAGGTTTTGAAAAAAAAAATTACCTCTTAATTCATAGTTTAGTTTTTACAAGTTGGAAAACAAGGATTTCAAGGTTTAATCCAGATTTTTATTCTTTTGTTTTTATGGTACTTCGCGGCTAAATATTTGATTCGTGGTTTAGGTGATTGAAAATTGGATTTTTATGCTAAGTTTTAATTATTTCTATTTCATTCCCATTCTTGTTCTTTTTAACATTTTTAATTCTCATTTTTAGGTTTCAATCGTATGTTAAGATACTTTTAATTTTTGAATTTACTTGGGTATAAATTATTGTACTCACGTGGATAGTTTATACATTAACCATTGTTGAGAAGTTTAGATTTAATTGACGACGGACTAAAAAGTCAAACGAATCTAGGTTCTTATATTTTATGATTTAAATTGAATCTTTTGAATGTTTGTATTAACCTCACGGAAGATATTAAACAAGATATAGATATTAGGGTTGCAATCCGCACACCAAACATCCCAACCCCATACTTTTGTTAACGAATCCTTGAATAAGATTGATCTATTTTATCCCCATGAATAGCATAAAGAGACAATTGTTATAATACTCAATACATGAATCTCTTTTTCCTTGATTTATTTACTTGTTTTAATCCTTGCTTTTTATGATAATAATTGCTCAAACAATCAAAACTCATTTTGTTACTTTTATAATAATAAAATATACTTGTTTCACACGAGTCCCTGTGAATTCGACACTTGCATTGTGCATACTACTAAATTGATAAACTAGTGCACTTGATATGTAATTTAATAAGAGAGAGATTTCATGCATCACTTGTAATTAACATTTCTGATTTACTCTCTATGTCTCATTATGTTTAGTCACAAGACAAAATCACGTAATTTAAGAAACCTTAATAAATGTCTTGTTTAATTTTTACATTTTCATTTATACCCTTACTTAATTATAGCATGAGAATATATCTAATTGATTAGTTAAATATAAAATATAAATAAAGGCATAATAGAAAAATAAGATATACTTTTGCATTGAGTTTATAAGTGAATAAATAAAATGAGACAAAATGAAAATGTGGCCAAACATAATGAGATGGAAGGAGTAAGTTTGTTTCTATTTTTAAGAATTACTTTTAGGGTATACTATAGAGTTAATAGTTTATACTTTCACTTTCTTTTACTAACATTCGTTAATAATATGCGGGTTCTTAGAAAAAGGATGATAATATGTATAGTGAATGTTAGGCAATTGAGTAGGCTTCTCAAGAACTTAACTAGAAACTTAACAGAAAAAGATAACGGAGATTGGAAATAAAAGGATTCAAGTCGAGTCTTGTATTTAATACAATCTCCGTAAGAAGTTATTGCCCCGCACAGGTGCTTACGGTTTATATGGAAATCTTCTAGTAAGATAAAACGACTTATAAGTAAATGATAGGAGCACTCCAAATCAAATACTCTAGCGAACAACACAATGCTTGGAACTTTGGACTTGGAAGGATTTAATGCAACAATATGCAATGATTTGGGTATGTTAATCTATCTCTCTAGAGGGTAAAAGGCTCAAATGACTGTATGTCTTAATTGAAATTCGGAGGGAAACTATTTAAAAGAAGTTAAAGGGTTCATGGTCGTTCATTCCAAGAGGTGCCAAACTTCCAGAAATGGAGCACAGCGCGCCGCCCTTGCCTTGAGCGACCGTGCTCTTGTGCCGAGATCAAGCTGTGTTTTTACTTGACTCGCGCGGCCGCTCTAGGCCGGGAGCGCGACCGCTCGAAGCCCGTAAAATTCCTCTTCGAACAGTTGCGATTGATTAATCAGTCCAAGCACGTTTTGGCTAATTCAAATCAATTTTAACCCTTTATTTAACTTCCGTTAAGTTACAAAAACACTTGTCATTAATTCTCATTCACCGTAAATGGTTTAGAGACATTAAATAAGTTTAATAATCTACAACAAATGTAGAATATAATTTGTAACTAGTTCCGTTAACACATAACAAACTTCCGTTAGAAATCTAGGTCAACGTTAAGTCAAACATAACTTTCCGTTACCCATTTCCAACAATCCCCCACATGAATGACAATTAATGCATGAATGCAATTTCGTCCAAAGTTCCAACTATTATTACATTGGGATAGATAGCTTGTGGGCCTTTGAATCTTCCCTAGTGAAATATTATCGGATATACTAGCCATTTGGTAGCGAGTCGCTTTGAACCAGCTGACTGTCAGGTGTATACCAAGACAATAATACTCACATAATAACATTTCTAACAATTGTTGTTCTCACGTTTTGTCCATTTTGGCCTGACCGTATCTCATTCATAAGCGTTCATTTAAAGGCGGCCTAATTACCTCTCGCTTATATAGGTGATTCTCACTATAAGGAGTATCACGACTACTCCACCCGTAGGTATAGAAATCATTAAAAGTTTTCTCAACTTATCCTTACCACCGCCATGTGCTTGTACTCGGATGTTACTGGGAATGGTATTCAACATCTCCAAAGTTAATAAACCGAGTTTAAGTAACTCTACTAGAACTTATAACTTGGTTGTCTCATTGAACCAAGGGCCCGGGATCTCCATTTCTCAAGGTTGAGTGTCCGCTATAAGTTCTTTTGTTGTGGGTTTTAAACCCATTCCCTTAACAACGGTTTATACGGTTGATCTTTATTACTACCCTTAGGTAGACGGATCCGAATTTGACTTCACATGGCTAGTCATGTGATGCCGCATTTGAGATCAATCAGTATTGTATGGTAGTGTGTCTAAGACCATTATGTCTAGACTTACCATGATGTTCTACACCTTTTCCTATTTCTCATTGTCGTCACAATGCCTTAGGTCATGTAGACACAAACTTATTCCACAAAGGAATATCTTTCAAGACCATTCAACTTACAGGAATTGTAATCGTTAATCATAAGTATATTTTTAAGTACACCAAGTACTATGATGATACTATTCCGGTGATTGATAGAAATTACAATTAGACTTTTAGTCTATCTAGAATGATCATCCTTCGAGTGAACAAATTCTTCTATCGGTCGGCTTTTTTCAAGTGGTTATTATCTCTCACCGTTTCGACTTCCCAAAAATTAGTATCTCTAAGTGGTTTGACCTCCTTAGAGTCTACCTTCAGAGATCTACTTTACAGAGATTACCTCTCAAGAATTTATTTGAACTTTAGAAGTACTTTTTTTTTTTTTTTTTTTTTTTTCAAGATAATGGGACTATGAAGGAACTAATCCTTCGTATGTTCTAGAGATCTTTATCTCTAATATAATATCGGCTAATCCCATATCTTTCATGTCAAAGTTCTTCTTTAACATGTCTTTGGTATTCATGATCAATTCATGACTACCATTTGTTATCCACGTAAGGACAGACTATTAACAAATGATTCGTATGTTCCTTTAATGTATGTAGACACATTTGTCACATTCATTAATCTTGAATCCATTTGATAACATAGTTCTATCGAACTTCTTATGCCACTGTTTAGTTGCTTGTTTAGTCCATATGAATACACAAGTAGATCCAACACGGTTGTGCGACATAGAACGCTCTGTTGTGTCATTTTGGATAATCTTGCATGAATCATAATGTCCTTTTGACAACTATCCTGGCTTTCTACTTATCAACAGATTCATAGGCTTTATACTTTCTTTTAAGAATCCAATTGCAACCTAATGGTTTGCAATTTGGAGGAGATCTACCAATTCCCAAGTATTATTAAGCATTATGAATTGTTATCTTACTATTAATAGCCTCTTTCTAGAATGAATTATCCTAACGACAACGCTCCTTAACAGCTTGCCGATTCGTTTTTCAACATAAATGATAGAAAATCAGACCAAAAGACTTTTCCATCTTCGCCCTTTTACTACGTCTAAGTCCTTCATCCTAAACTTTGAGATGGACCGTTTGTAGTCTAATATTAAAAGGTTTCATCCTTGGTATATCTATTTTTGCAACCCAATGGTTCGCATAGGAAGATCAACCATCTTCCAAAATAGAATAGGATGCATTTATCCTTCAACTGTATCTTGGTTTTTCTTCTATTAAGAAGACCACCACCATTTCTATAAATTTTCTTATTAAAATTTATGCATTTCCTATCATTTCAAGGAAGTATATTCTCAAAGAATATAACATGTCTTGCTTAAGTATTTCTACTTTAGCCGAATACCCCCACAGCTTAGGTATTTATAAAACATTACGAATACTTCAAATTCGTTAGGAGTTTTTATCATCAAATAACTTCCACATATATGATGATCCATTCTTTTAATCGTTAACAGTTTAACGGTTTGTAATACTAGAAGTTCATATCAATAGAACTTAGCGTATTTAGCTTGTACCCCACACTTGAGGTGTACCTCCACATATCAATATTTTATGAATGTCCTAATTCATATTTAATATTTTCTTTTATGTGGAGTCATTTAATTGTAATAACCAAGTTATCTACAATGTCTTTCATCTCCTTGAGATGAACCGACTGACATAGTTATATCTATGTTTAAGTGAGGTTTCTTCAACCATTTTTCCTCGTAAAACTCGGTTGAAGAATACCGCATTTTCATTTCAAATTTGTTCGCTCACAAATCTATATGCAATACCGTTAGTTTGCATATCCAATGGAAACGTAATCCATGGTTTTGGGTCCTATCTTAACCTCTTTAGGTTTAGATATTTCTACCTTGCTAGGTATACCCACATAAGACGGAACTTATCAATAAGGAGTTTACCATCTCCTTAAAAGTTCTATCTTCCTTTTTTCAATTGATTTGAGTGTGTAAGAAGCATTCGTTGATAAATAAGTGTCGGCGTCCCAACAATTATTTTTCAAACGGTACTACATACTAACCACCTCTACTACTTGAAATCTTAATTGCTAATTAAGATGAATCACAAACCTGATTGTTTACTTAAAACTTTAAGGTTTTACTATTCCAAAAGACGAACTTTTGCATTATCAAATGCAATCATAAATAGAAGTAAAGAACTATCTATTTACTATCTACGGTTTGAACCCATTTCTACAAAAGAAATCACAATTGATTTGCGAATCAAACTTCATCTTAGGTAGTAATTTTAAATTAACTCGTCGACTTAGTGAATTTCAATTTACTTAACCTAATTGAACACGCCATAACAATTGGAACACTTCAAACCAAGTAAATAACATTTGAAATTTTTATTCTTCGACTTAGGCGGATAAACAATTACAATTTAAGTTAAGGAGTCCTTCAACAAGGTACCGCTTTACTAACACAATAACCACATTTGGTCTATTCAATCTTACGCCTTGTGCTAAGTTGATCAAAGTCCAATGGAACATTTCTATCTTCATTCACATTGGCTTGAAGAGGGTTTCCATCTTGGTTGTCGATTCTAGGATGTCGACATTCCTAGCCATATGCCCGGTTTGCCACAATTAAAACAACTACCTTTGACCTTCGCGGTCCTCTTCACTTTCCCTAGGCTTTCTTCTCTTGTTTCCGTACTTCTTTCCACCAAGTTCACTTTCGATTTTTTAGTCACAATACACATAGTATTGTGCATCTCGAAAGTCCCAAAGTTCTCTCACGGTCTTTATTCCCACAACACACACTTTGTATTGTGCGTAATCCAAGCCATTAAGAATATAATGCGACACAAGAAATCTCGTGATTCCAAGTATCCAATTCATTCTTTGCTTTGGATTCATCCTCGTCCGGATATCAATGGTGGATATTCCCAAAGAAAATGCACTCAATTTTAATGTTGTCAAATAGACCAACATTTTCTGCCACCTTTTAAAGTTCATCCCAGTAAGAATACCGGTCTTTCCGCATGTACGAACACATGAGACGGAGGGAGAGCATTAAGAGGTGCAACCCCGAGGTTGTACGTGAAGGAGGTTTCTTACCATGAACCGGGTGAGACGGTGTAACATTGTTGAACGTAGCGTCACCTTGAGAAGGAGGCGTCAAATTCCCTTGACTTGATTTCGTGGAGTCTTTTCGTTTGCCATCTCAAGATCTTGAAGAAGCGTAGATAACTTCTTACGATCAGTTAGGCATTGAGTAGGCTTCTCAAGAACTTAACTAGAAACTTAACAGAAAAGATAACGGAGATTGGAAATAAAAGGATTCAAGTCTAGCTCTTGTATTTAATACGATCTCCGTAAGAAGTTATTGCCCGCACAAAGCTTACTTGGTTTATATGGCAATCTTCTAGTAAGATAAAACGACTTATAAGTAAATGATAGGAGCACTCAAATCAAATACTCTAGCGAACAACACAATGCTTGGAACTTTGGACTTGGAAGGATTTAATGCAACAATATGCAATGATTTGGGTATGTTAATCTATCTCTCTAGAGGGTAAAAGGCTCGAATGACCGTATGTCTTAATTGAAATTCGGAGGGAAACTATTTAAAAGAAGTTAAAGGGTTCATGGCTTCATTCCAAGAGGTGCCAAACTGCTTCGGATCCGAGCACGAGCGCCGCTTTGCCTTGAGCGCGACCGCGCTCTTTGTGCCGAGATCAAGCTTTGTGTTTTTACTTGACTCGGGCCACGTCGCTCTAGGCCGGAGCGCGACCGCGCAGACGTAAAATTCCTCTTCGAAGATTGCGATTGATCAATCAGTCCAAGCACGTTTTGGCTAATTCAAATCAATTTTAACCCTTTATTTAACTTCCGTTAAGTTACAAAAACACTTGTCATTAATTCTCATTCACCCTAAATGGTTTAGAGACATTAAATAAGTTTAATAATCTACAACAAATGTAGAATATAATTTGTAACTAGTTCCGTTAACACATAACGAACTTCCGTTAGAAATCTAGGTCAACGTTAAGTCAAACATAACTTTCCGTTACCCATTTCCAACAGTGAAAACGTATATGGAAAAATTATATAAAAAACGTGTAGTACGTTAGATTGTAATAAATTTTTGTGTATTCACTAATAGAAACTTGTTTAACAAGATTACTCGTTTTCACTAAAAGTTTTCCTAACCTTTCTGTATCTTGTCTTTCTTGGGGCAACTCCAATAATGGGTATCAAACTCAAAATTTGATATCCATGTAGGAGTATTAGTATCTCCAACAATGAAAAATTATGGTAGCAAAATTTGGTGTAGTATTAGTAAAGGTAGCAAATATGCTATCTTTACTAATACTACACCAAATTTTTCAAAACTCAATTACTTCTTCTCTTTCTCAATAAATGTTCAAATTAAAAAATAATCATCTTAAAATAAATGTTATTTTTATAATATATATAAATATTTGAAATTTAAAAATAAATTAAATATAAAATAATTATTTTAATATTAATTTTAAATTTATTTGACTTTTTATATAATAATATAATAATGATTATATTTTTTAATTAAAAAATAATTAATTAAAGCATAGTCATAGTTTAAAATAATTTATAATATTGAAAACATTAATAAACTTAACAAATATACAAATACTAGTACATGCCCGTGTCCAAGGACACGGGTTTTTTTTTAATTATTTTTTTAATTAATTTTTTTTTAAGGACAAAATAGGAAAGGGACAAATGTATGAGGGCAAAATGAAAAAAAATTCATTTGAAACTATTCATTCAACTGTTCACTCCCTTCCCTCATTTATACTATATATACTTTGATACCATGAATTTGATACCGATTGTTAAATGTTAAAGATGAAATTTTTAATACTATGAATAATAGGGATCAAAATTTGAATTTGATCCATATCTATTTAATACCATTATTGGAGTTGCCTTAGAGCATCATTAATGGTGAACGAAATTTCGTTCACCAAGAGTAATTCCGCGAACAAAATTTCGTTCATGGCAATTAGTGGTGAACGAAATTTCGTTTATGGCCATGAACGAAATTTCGTTCATGAGTTTCGTTCATTTCATGAACGAATTCGTGAGCGAAAATTTCGTTCATGGCTATATGTGTATTTTGTAATTTTGACATTTTTAAAATTATATTATTGAAATAAAAATATTAAAAATGTTTATAATTTCTTTTTCTCTATAAATAAAGTCTAATTTTATAGTATTTGACATAATTTTAATATTTTACTATTTAAAAATGATAAAAAAAATTATTGTATATATTTGATAAGATTTTAATTGTTTATATATTTAAATTTTCTCTTGCGTCAAACGACGTCGTTTAGATCAAAATTTCAAAAACGTTCATTTTTTTTCCTATAAATAGAGCTCAAGATTGCTAGATTATGTACATCTTTTCTTCCATACTTCCTTTCTCTATACTTAGCAAAAAAATCAAGATTTTCCTTTTTTGATTACGAGTAATTACGGAAATAGCTCTCATAATTCTGAAACAAATAATGAGCGTGTTTTTGTGGTACTTCAAGCTCGCTTTGCAATACTCCGTAAACCGTCGCTCGCTTGGAACGAGGTGATTCTTGGTAAAATAATGACAACTTGCATCATATTGCATAATATGATAGTTGAAGATGAACGTGATCGATATATAAATTATGATGATGCGAGTGAATTTTGGGCCGACAAACCAAAAAATAAATAAAAAAAATAAGTCCACTCGAATTGCGTAAGACGAAACATTCACGTATACAAGAGAAAATTCACACGTTGGGAATAGCATCGAAGAATACATGGCGTGCAAGCGAAAAATTCAAAGCAAAGCTACACATTTGGCTCTCAAAGCAAACCTAATTGAGCATATATATGCAAAGAACAATTCTTGAGATCATATGCATCATTTTATTTATGAGCGTGCTAATTTCTATTTATTTGTTTGTGTGTTGTATTTTAATTTTTAATTTTCATGAGTGTAATATTTTAAATTATCGTAATTTAACGTTTATTTATGAGTATTTAATTTTTAAATTGTGCAATTAAGTAAAATAATAAAAAATTAATTATATTTATTGTTAATGATGTTAATATAAAATAATATTTAGTAATGTATATTATTAATTTTATATTATCAAATTTCTATTAAAAAATATTTTTATAAACGAAAAATTCATTCACCATTATAGAATGTAAGCTGGCATGAACGAGAAATTTCGTTCGCAGGCCAGTTTCAGTTTCGTTCACGATATAGTTAAATACACGGCTCCAAAAATACACGACTCGCCGCAATTGACGATAATACCCATTTATATATAATTTTTTTTTTCATTTCAATTTCAATCAAACAAAAGCTCTTCCTCTCCCTCGCTCTCTCTCTACACGACGACGACAACACCCAACGGACGGACGACACACCACGACGACGAAGAATGGCTCGAGTAAAAATTCCGGCCGTCCCTGCTGGAGCTTCCGCCGCCGCTACAACCACTGCCATCGCCGCCGCCTCCGCTTCTACCACCGTGCCCGTAAAGAAGGTAATGCAATTTGAACGTAATTTAAACCTAATTTTACATTCCCAATGTCTAATTTTTGTTTGATTGCTTCAATTGATTTGGACGTCTTTCATGAACTGGTTGCTTCAATTGATTTCGACGTCTTTTTCTTTACATCGTTCATTTTTCTTTCTTTTTATGCATCTCGTGTAATTTTTCTTTCTTTGATATTAACCAAACTGGAGAATGCATCTCGTGTGAACTCACACGAGATGCATCTCGTGTGAGTTCACACGAGATGCATCTCGTGTGAGTTCACACGAGATAAATCTCGTGTAAACTCACACGAGATGCATCTCGTGTGATTTTACACGAGTTGTGCCCAGTGTCCACTCTTTTTCTTTACATCGTTCGTATTCAGTTATAAATGCTAAATAGCTAATTTATTGTCTCTTATTTGTTTTTTGTAGGCACGTGAACGTATGACCGCGTCCAATAGAAAGAGGAAGGCCGAGACGGCACCTAAGGTAGATAAACGCAGCAAAAGGATACATGATAGGACTATCGTGCGTGGGTCTGAGCTTGGGATTGAGCAGGATGTAGGAGATGATCATGATAGGACTTTGCAGCCTGAGCAGCCTGAGCAGACTGAGCAGCCTGATACTGGGTTTGAGCATGAGATTGAGGAGGATGTAGGAGATGATGAGGCATCTTCTGATTCTGATGATAGTAGTGAGGAGGATGTAGGAGATGATGATGGATCTTCTGATTCTGATGATAGTGGTGAGGGGGATGAGGAGGCGGAGCAGGAGGGTGGGGATGATGATGATGATGATGATGATGATGATGATGATGATGAGGAGGAGGAGGAGGAGGAGGTACATGATGTTAGACCTTTGAGGCATGGGAGGGGGAGGGGGAGGGATGTGGCTAGAGGGCAGGGACGGAGGAGGCAGGGTGCGGGTGGGGAGGAGCCACCATCATGGCAGATTCAGAGTGACCCAGGTGGCGGCCCAGAGAATGTTTCACTTATATACGGCTTTGGTGATCACAGAGCTCGAGAGATTTGGAGGGATGCCACTAGTGAGTCAGTGGTGACTTTTCATACGAGACTGCTACATCTGCAAAAGTAAGATAATCATTTATGTGAATTTATTAAAATCTTGAAGTTGTTTGGCACACACTCTAAATATTCCATTAATTATACATCTCGTACTTTTCTCGATCTCGAGTGTTGATTATATTTTTTGTTTGGAATAAACAGGTTCAAGCGTGATGATCTAGAGGCTACTAATAGAGCCTGGCTGACCCTCGTTGATGCATCGGGCATCCAGCAGCTGCACGATGCCACCATTCAGAGGCCTAATCATGCGCTGATGACGGCATTTTTGGAACGGTGGTCTCCTGAGACTAACTCGTTCCACATGCCGTGGGGGGAGATGACCATTACGTTACACGACGTATTTCATATCCTGGGTATGTTGTTATATATTATCAATTTCAAGACTATACTATCTACATTCATCTCTTGTACTAAAATGTGTTATTTCATCTTCATTTAAAGTGTTTTTCATCTACATGAGTTTCCTCAAAATTCAAATGGAGATTGAGTTACAAATATTTGCCATTATTTAGGGTTTTTAGGGTTTTATGTGTCCTGATCTTGCCAAAAATGGTATACGGCTATCTCGTTTATTTTTTTTTAATTTTTTTCTAGATTCTAGGTGACATTTAAAGTGTTTTTCATCTCTATCACTATACTCAAAATCCAAATGGAGATTGAGTTACAAATATGTGCCATTATTTAGGGTGTTTAGGGTTTTATGTGTCCCCGATCTTGCCAAAAATGGTATACGGCTACCTCGTTTATTTTTTTTTAATTTTTTTCTACATTCTAAATGACATTTAAAATGTTTTTAATCTACATGAGTTTCCTCAAAATCCAAATGGAAATTGAGTTACAAATATGTGCAATTATTTAGAATTTTTAGGGTTTTATGTGTCTCGATCTTGCCAAAAATGGTATACGGCTACCTCGTTTATTTTTTTTTAATTTTTTTCTAAATTCTAGGTGACATTTAAAGTGTTTTTCATCTACATGAGTTTCCTCAAAATCCAAATGGAGATTGAATTACAAATATTTGCCATTATTTAGGGTTTTTAGGGTTTTATGTGTCCCGATCTTGCCAAAAATGGTATACGGCTACCTCGTTTATTTTTTTTTTAATTTTTTTCTAGATTCTAAATGACATTTAAAGTGTTTTTCATCTCTATCACTATACTCAAAATCCAAATGGAGATTGAGTTACAAATATGTGCCATTATTTAGGGTGTTTAGGGTTTTATGTGTCCCCGATCTTGCCAAAAATGGTATACGGCTACCTCGTTTATTTTTTTTTAATTTTTTTCTACATTCTAAATAACATTTAAAATGTTTTTCATCTACATGAGTTTCCTCAAAATCCAAATGAAAATTGAGTTACAAATATGTGCTATTATTTAGGGTATTTAGGGTTTTATGTGTCTCGTATGTATCCACACGAGACACATCTCGTGTGGATACACACGATATACATCTCGTGTATATCCACACGAGACACATCTCGTGTGGATCCATACGAGATGAGTGAAGAATTAGGCAAAACCCATTACCAAAACATCAACAACCATCATCATAATCAACACGAAACAACCGATTATCAAAACCTGAATATTCAATCAAATGAAAGGGCCCTTATAATGGTGGACGGAGATAAATCTCGTGTAAAATCACACGAGAATCTTCTCGTGTTAGATTACACGAGATAAACTGAAAATAGAGTTCCTCTTATACTGGACGCATCAATGGCATCACTAACATTCCCTTTGAAATCAGAACCTTCTTTTCCAACAATCAATGCTCCAATTACTTCAAACCCTTTCAACAAAAGTGTCCTCAAATCATCTGCACGGAAAAAATTCAACTAAATCAATCACAAACGCAAAGGCAGATGATTGGGAGTTAGGGTTACCTGATTGATTCTCTGACGAAATCAGGTGAAAAGGGGTCGGAGGGGTGGGTGTGAATGCACCTGAAGGTGGATATTACTGTGAGGGGAGAGACGAAGGGAGAACCTATCAACCATTGGAGACCTGCTTCGTTGTTGATGATGATATCGTTCGCAGTGTCCATGGGTGAACGATTGGAATTTTCCTGCGAAGTGTGTCGTGTGAATATACACGGTATAAGGAGAAAATATCGTGTAGAAACACACGAGACGGAAAGGCAAAATTGAAATATTTCGTTCCCTGTATTTTTCGTTCTCTGTATTTAGTATTTACCCGAACTGAACGAAATTTTGGCACACGTTCAATTAGGATAAGCCTTTCCAAGTAGGGGTGGTTCGGTTGGTATACCAGTTGTGATTTGCTTATACCGTGTACCAACCAAGTATGATTTGGTATAAGAAAATATGTACCAGTACCAACCACAAAAGTCGGTATACCAAGTTTATGGTACGGTTGGTATTCGGTTGGTACGGTTGGTACAAGTAATTACCGAATGCAAATAAAGACCCAAAAACACATCTATTTACTAAGCTGAAACTCAGATCTAAACCCATAACAAAGTATATAAATTTGTTGCAATAATATGTGTTCGCTTTGAAGTTCCCCATTTTACCAAAGCCAGCTGTTTGGTTATTCAAATGTGCTAAGTACTTGGGAGGACTCAGAACTTGAGGTAAGAAGAAATCATACAGAAAATTAAAAATATTTAACAATAAACCCAAAGGCTTACTTTCACAAAAAAAAACATTTATTACCTCAAAAGCTTAATTTCATCAAAATGGGTTGCCGGAAAAAACGCCGAAAAATCCGCCGGAGTCGAAGAAGACAACTGTAGAAGGTGGAGAATGGTCTAGGGAGGCTTCCCTTCAAATATCTTCCTTTGATTTGCACTTGAATTCAAGAACTTTCAAAACCCACTTTGTTGTTCACTCTTGAAAAATTCTTCAAAATTTGGCTTGAAAGAGGTTATTTTGGGTTGAAAATTTTCGAATTTAAGGAAGTATATGAAGTGGGGATGTTAATTTAGTGAGAAGGTATGATTTGTGTGAGGATTTGTGTGAGAAATTTAGAGGGAAGGGCAGAAATTTTAGAGAGAGAAAGAGCATGAGTGAAGAGAGAGGGGCTGTTGTTGAGAGTGAGGAGAAGGAGGGAGAAAGCGTAGGGTCGGGGGGAAGTGAATAAGTGATTGGAAAAATAAATTGCAAAATGGCCTTGGGTGGGGACTGACCGATTTTTTTTAAAAAAAATATTTGGTATTTCGGTATACCAACCGAGATTAGATGCAGATACCATGTACCAACCATTTATATAAATTGGTACTGTACTACCGTACCAATAGTTCGATATACCAAACAGTCCAAATTTACTGTACCGATTCTACTTGGTACGGTTGATATAGGGGTTGATTGGTACGGAACAGTACCATTTGTCAGCCCTATTTCCAAGAACCCAGCCCAAAAAACACAAGTGTGCTTGTTTTCTCCCCTACCTATAAGGTTAAAGCCTCAAACTCTACTTCTCCTTTCAGAGCCTCAGCTCTCTCTCTCTCTCTCTCTCTCTCTCTCTCTCGAGCTTCGTGCCTTTTATCTCTCTGTATATTTATCGATACAGATTTTTATATACATAGTATATGTATATATATATATATATATATATATATAAAATATGTAAAGATCGTTTTTTCTTGGTTTTGATGATTTGATCCACCGGAGCTGTAAACCCTAGATCCGGATAATCTTGATAAAAGATCAGTCTTTAGGGTTTTCATTTCTTTCTTGCCGGATTCGCCGCCATGGCTGGTGTTACACCTTCTCAACAGCAACAGACTCCTGCCATGGTCGCAGTAATGACCCCTGAAGAAGAATTCTTGAAGCGGAATACCGATTGTGTCTACTTTCTTGCTTCACCTTTGACCTGCAAAAAGGTTTGGATTTTTAGGGTTTTGAATTTGTTGTTGCTTTTTGCTTTTTATTGGATCTGATTGTTTTGTGAAGAATTGTTTTATGTATAATTTGCTTGGTTGGAGGATCTGGTGCTTCTGTTTTTGGTGTTATTTGTTTGATTGGAGAGGCTGTTGGATCTTTGTTTTAGGATTTGTGTGAACCTAAGATTGTATCAATTGCAATTGTATCAAATTCCTGCTTCTTGTTGTTTGAGGTGTATTTTGGTTTTGATGTGTGGAATCGATTAGTTTGCTGTTGGTTATCTGTGCTTTTCCCTAGTTGGGACTTTAGGTGGCTGATGATTCCTTCTCCATTACTCCCTCATTCCCACAATAAATGCCACATTTGACTTGCCAATTTTTTTTTGTTTGTGTATTGCTTGTACGATGGTTAAATTGCTCTAAGATTATTTCCTTTTTTAGAAGCACACCTTTTGTTTTGAACGGAGAGAGTAATTAAGAGAGAAAAAGTGATGAGCAATTAGAGAATGGGAGGTAAGCTAGAAAAAGTGTGTGAGCTAATTTACTGCAGTAATTAGTTTTTACAGATTGTGAGTATTTTATGGAATGATAAATTGCCAGATATTTGATCTTTAACTGAAAGGATGTCTGTAGCCTTCACCAGATTTATGAAATTTTTGGAGCACACAAATAACATTTTAAAAGGTAGAATTTTAGTTGTCATTGATAACTGAAGTGATTGACATGGGCGAAAGGCAACCACCTGGTTGGTTTTGTTTAATGCCACATTTTTCCATGGGTTGAAACACAGCGCAGAGACAATTTTCAGTCTTAAATGACAAAGTTTAGGTCTTGGTCTTTAATGAGTCCTAAATAAAGGCAACCACCTGGTTGGTTTTGTTTAATGCCACATTTTTCCATGGGTTGAAACACAGCGCAGAGACAATTTTCAGTCTTAAATGACAAAGTTTAGGTCTTGGTCTTTAATGAGTCCTAAATAGTTCGTATCTTTGAGTGTTGACGGTGGAGTAAGTGCGAGGGAGAGAGACACGACTAGACTGTTGGTGTGTGTGTGTGTGTGCGCGCGCGCGTTAGAGAGAATGAGAGAGGGAAGAGATGACTGCTCCTCCGCCAGCAGCAAGCTCAGAACTTTATTCCTCTGCTACTTTTTTATTGCCCAAGCTTTTAAAATCTCCCTAATTTTGCAAAGTTTCCCTTGCTATGAAGGGCAGGGTAAGGCTCATGTTCAGTTTTGTCCCTTTTGTTTCCTATAACCCTCTACTGGCATTACTATTTATTTTTTTGTTTGAAGCTTGAGGGGATGTTGAAATTTATGCTGCTGTCAACATAGTTTCATATATTATTGTCATTTAATATCTTGTTTGATTATCTTTCCTATATTTTCGTTTTTCTCTAATCACTACTTGTGTCTCGCCGGCCTCTCACTCTATGCCTCTGACAACTATGGATTTGACTAACTTAGGGTATTAAATGCATCAATTATATGCCTCTACATGTTATATACTATACCTCTATTAGAATAGATACCATGGTAGTTGTGATTTAGAAAATGAGTTGACTGATATGGGGCTATTTCCTACAAGATAGGTAAGAAATCCACTAGTGACCAATTCATTAAATCATTGATGCAGATGATGAGTCTGATATGATTTCTTAGCATGCATAAAAACTGAGCGTAGTAATTATATGCTGCACTAGACTGAGCCAACGACTTAACAAGATTTAGCCACTAATTGCTTATCTACCACTTTTCTTGGTACCCACTTGTCAACAGGGAAGTGAGTGTGATTACCGCCATAGTGAGATTGCGCGACTCAATCCCAGGGATTGCTGGTACTGGATAAATGGAAACTGCTTGAATCCAAAATGTGCTTTCAGGCATCCTGTAAGTAATGAAGCTCTTTTTATTGACTTTAAATTTTAAAATGGATTTTCAAATTTTTTTGATTGTGAGTAATCTTGTTGCATGTCAGCCTCTTGACGGTTTGTTGGGAGCCGAAATACCTACTCCAGTTGCACCCCTTGTACCTCAGCTACAGACTCCAGCAGCACCTGCAGCAAATTGTCCTTATATTATGAGCAAGCAAGGAGTCCCTTGCATTTTCTTCCAGAAAGGCTACTGTTTAAAAGGTGATAAATGCCCTTTCTTGCACCCATCAACCTCAGGCAGTAGTAAAGTTGCCCTGTCTACAGCTGCTGCCCCTGTTACTGAGCCACTTATTGCTAAGAAGACTATTGGGAGTCTTGTGAAGTGTACTCAGGAAAAAATGGGTTCACTGACAAACATCCCCAAGCCTGTTGAGTTTTCTCCTCAAAGGAAGCCTGCCACCCAGGTAGAAGCTGCTCCAGCAAGAAACGGAGTTGTTGTTGAAAAAAATGTACCAAAACCTTCAATCTTGGGTGATGAGCTCCCTAGATACAGAGCGCGTAGTATTCCTCCTACGAGTGAAATCTCAAGCAGCAGGCCTAACCGTGTTTACCAGGCCCATGTAACTAATTATGATACTGCTCTGAATGGTAAAGATGTAGATGAGTTCTCTAGGGAGCCCTCACCTGGATTTGATGTTCTTGTGGATGATGAGCTCAGAGATTCTGATTATTACCCTAATGAAGAGCAATTTGGAAGAGCAAGAGGTCATGAAGGAAGGAATATGAATGACTATGATATGGGTCATAATTCGATGGCAGATGTTGATCAAGATATGTATCGTGATTCACGTGACTATGATTCATATGAGCGGCCTCAAGTTGGGCATTATGAGCAAAGATTCTCTTCTGAGAGGATGCAAAGTCATGTCCAAAGGAGGGGATACCCTAGGGGTGAGAGCCCTGATGAGTTGGTGGATCTGCGACAACGCATTTCGAAGCAAAGGAATGGTAGTAATGGTTTGAGATCAGTCATTAGCCGTGAACATACTCGTGATGGTCATGTTGAAGATGGGGATTATCGGAGGGGACCTCGCAGGGAAAGCCATATGGCCCCACCCCCGCATGATTCCCTTAGTAATCGGCTTAGAGGAAGAATCAAAATGCCTGAAAGGTCAAGATCTCCAGAGAATGAATTAGAGAGGGACAGAGATATAGAAAGGCATCGAACTAGATTATCACCGGGTAGATTACATGCAACATCCATCCAAGGTAGGTTAAGGGACAGAATAAAAGGAAGGGTGCAAGAGGATTTCACGGAGGAGGGAAGAGATTTAAGAGGTCACATTAGAAGAGACGGAATAACTGATAGCAACAATAAGTTTTCTGGTCCAAAAAGACTATCTGAGCTGAAAGGTGGGAAAATAAATGAATTGCAAATAAATGGTCCTCAATCACTGGGAAAGAGGAAATACCCAAAAGTAGAGACTCTTGAACAATCTGAGGATGATCTTTCTTTTGAGGGTCCAAAGCCTCTTAGTGAGATTTTAAAGCGAAAAAGAGGAGCTGAACCCCAAGAATCTAGGAGTGGTGCATATAATAATGAAGACAAAAATAAGACGGATGGCAAAGAAAGCTTGGTCAAGAACACTGTGTATGACGGTAATAAGGAAGTATCCAACTACGCCTCTGTTGAAACGGAAAAACGAGTTCTCAAATCAACTGACGAAGAGGAAACTGAAGAAGGTTTGATCAGTAATTTTGCAATGGAAGAACATGAGCCGGAAAATTTTGATCATAGAGAAGTAGATTTTGATTATGAGGAGCAGGTTGATGGGGAAGACTACAACTTGGAGGAAGGTGAGAATGGGGAGGAACATCTTGATGAAGATGAGGGGGATGACTTTGCAAAGCAGATGGGTGTTGAGCTTTTGTAAAAAATGGACCTTCTGAGCTTGTTTTTGAGGTTTGTTGGTTCTGATTAATTAAAAGGAAAATGTTTGTAGAATTTAGGGATAAGTTGAAACTTCTTCTTTTTCTTTGTATTATTAGAGATTTTTTGGCTGTATTTGAACTCAGATTGTGGGGAGAAAATCATCTCCTGCTTGACTACACCTTTTGGTCATTCAACTAGACGAGATGCTTTATAACAAAGGAGAAAATTTCTGGCTACAAATTTGAATTTCCAATAAAACATGCATGGCCTACTTCCTCCCATGCCTTTCTTGAATTATAATGTTGAAAAACAAGTCAATCTATCTAAATTATTTACAAACCCTAATTTGCAGTTTATTATTATTTATTTTTTTCGTATACTCCTGTGAAGGATAGTCTCAGTTTTTTTTAGGTATAAATTTGATTTGTCTCATGGAGATAGTTTCATTTTTAGATGTAAATTTGATTGAATTCTGAATATTAACTTATGTTAATTTATGATTTATGGGCAATTCACGATTTGGTTATCTATGTTTGTAAGAATTTTACAATTTGATTTTCAACATTGACAATTGGACAATTCAATTTCTGAATTGGCCATTTTTGTTGCAAATTGATATAAATATAATTTTTTGTTAGTTTTTAGATGGAAAAGGTGTCATGTGCATGCCGTGCAAATGACTTTTTAAGGGGGCATTTTGGTTAATTCACAGTGAATGAAAAAAAAAAAATACTCTTCAATACCCTAAAGGCATTTAACATAATATAAAGGGTCAAAATATAAAAACAAAATAAATACATAAACCCCCTCGCCTTCCCCTAGCATCTCCCTGTGTTCTTCCCCACCGTTCCCCCACCCGTCAGCCACCACCAACAATCAACCAAGTCAACCACCATCGCCACAAAAACCACCACTCTCAAATACCTAGCCGAAATAGAGACACACAGCAACATGTGCAATTTCGACAATAAGCGATATATGAACGTCCGGTGCCGGAAGGAAATGTGATTTGCCGGAATTCTTCGTCCGGAAACGGGTAGTCGACAGGGAAAGGAGAATGACTGCTTCCCCATTGCCTCTCTCCTTCGTCGATTAAGGGTTGAGGGATTAAGAATTAATTGGAGGAGAGAAGATAACTTTAGAAATTTTTCACGTGATGGTGTATGTGATCTTGCAAAGTAGTTTTATCTTGGGGACTTTGATGATGCTGAAATGTATGCTCTAGAATTAGAGTGTCCATTTTATGAGAAAGTGATGTGTAAGGATTCAAAATTTGAGAAGTTGAAATCTATTGCAGACTTGTGCCGAACATTAGCTGAAACAAGGAAGCCAATATTATTTCCTATGCTTTACAGGTTGATTTGTTTAGTTATGACTATTCATGTTTCTACCGCAATCACTGAAAGAGCATTTTGAGCTATGAATATTATCAAGAATAAACTTAGAAATAAGTTGAATGATGAGTTTCTTGGTGATTTGTTGGGTTTTTGGGTTACAAACGCAGCGGAAGATTTAATTTTAACATCAAAACCCTAACCCTAGAATCCGTCTAGCATGAAGAGATTATAAATTAATATGAGATAGAATTTACATACCTTGAATGCGATGAGGATTAACAAAGTAGATCACAAAATTCAAGCCTAGAATTTTGATATCGAAACGGATCTTCTTCTTCTACCTTGTTCAAACCTTGTGATGAATCAACGAACAGAGGCTTCAAGCTCTTGATGATTAACCTATCACCCTCTATCGGTAACCACACGCGAACGAATCCAAGAACACCTTCTTGATGGATTGCTAGATGATCCTCTTGATTATTGAATCAATATTCAATAATCAAAGCCAAAACAATGGAACAATTGGGACTTTTGATTCAAAAATCAAAATCAAAATCTAGAGTTTCAAAAACCTTGGATTATGATGTGTGAGGTAAGAAAAATATGGCTGCAAGGCTGTATTTATATCACATATAAATTCCCTAACAATTAGGGTAGAAACCTAGCAAAATACCAATTCCTTCCTAGCCAAGGAAAACTGTACGGACACGAAATTTGGTCGTGGCACGAGTCGTGCCCTTTGCAAATCACTCGTGCTCACGAGTCGTTCCTTGAGCCCCAACTCGTTCTGATCAAAACGAGACAAAAACCAAGTCGTGTCTCAGCCTTGGTCACGAGTCGTTATCCTTGGCACGAGTCGT
This sequence comes from Adenophora triphylla var. japonica, assembly GCA_022495995.1. Lineage (NCBI taxonomy): Eukaryota > Viridiplantae > Streptophyta > Magnoliopsida > Asterales > Campanulaceae > Adenophora > Adenophora triphylla. The sequence continues at coordinate 50,411 of JAFEMH010007557.1, forward strand.
GACCCAGGGCACAAGTCGTGCTCCTAGTCACGAGTCGTGCCAGAACCCAAAATTCCAATTTTCAGCTTGAATCAAATTCGCTCTTTTGTGTGTGATCCTTTAGGAATTATATTTTATGTTGGCAGTGAGTTGAAATATCAACCTCACAAGACATAAGTGACTTCTAGAAAATCATTATGTCCGCCCAATTAAATATAACATCAAAGCTTGATTCCTTAATAGATCCAATGTTATAATCCCTTTGTCCACGATGTCCAATTGAACATGAGTCATGGTCTAGGTCAACTCATTCCGTTCAATGCTTTCTCGATTTCGAATATGTTGATAATGTAAATGCATTTGATCTCTATTAAATCACTTGAGTGCGGCCACACATTTCATCAACATCATTCATCGAGGGGCCCAAGCAAACATCTCTCTTCATAAGAGGAACAAATCCCGTCTTGACTTATCATTCTTCCCTACATGATTCCAATCATGCTAACATAGCCCTTATTGCTATCCGATTAAAGATAGTGTTAGACTATATTAAACACGATCTTCATCATGTGGAAGACGATGATAATCTCAGGTGCTAAGGATTCAATAACACGACTATCATGAGATTTATTCATGACACATATGACTATTGACCATGTCATAAATCTCATCGGTAGATCATGTCCAATACTTGTTCTTTAGCAAGTATCCATAAGTGTAATGTGCATCACATGCATATAATCCTCTCCATGATTATCCATTACCAACTTATACTAGTCGTTCACAACAACTAGGGACGCAGTTCAATATAATTAACATGCAAAACATATAATGAACCAAATAATACTTTCTCTATAATAAATGATAAAGATGATTACATAGTGGTTTAGATAATAAGTCAAATATAACTAAACACCTAGGGCACTATACCAACAATCTCCCACTTGCACTAGGCTCCATCTATGTATCTAATACCCATGGACCTCACATGACCATCATGCTTAGCTTGTGCGAGGGGCTTTGTAAGCAGATCCCCAATGTTATCATCGGTTGATACTTTGCATATCTTAACGTCTCCCCGTTCAATGAACTCTCGAATGAGATGAAAACGTCTAAGTATATATTTGGATCTCTGGTGTGACCTTGGCTCCTTTGCTTGCGCAATGGCACCATTGTTGTCACAATAAAGTTCCACCGGATTAGTGATACTTGAAACAACTTCCAAGTCACTAATGAACTTCTTGATCCAAACCGCCTCCTTAGCTGCATCGGATGCCGCTATATATTCGGCCTCAGTAGTAGAATCGGCAATAGTGCTCTGCTTGGAACTCTTCCAACATATCGCACCTCCGTTAAGCATAAACACAAATCCCGACTGCGATCGGAAATCATCCTTGTCGGTTTGAAAGCTAGCATCTGTGTAACCTCTTACAACAAGATCTTCTTCCATCCCTCCAAATACCAAGAACGCATCCTTAGTTCTTCGTAAGTACTTTAGGATCGTCTTGACTGCCATCCAATGGTTCTCACCCGGATCAGATTGGTAACGACTTGTCATGCTCAAAGCATACACGACATCGGATCTAGTATAAATCATAGCGTACATGATAGAACCAATAGCCGAAGCGTATGAAATATCATTCATCCTATTTCGTTCATCAGTTGTCTTAGGACACTAAGTCTTATTAAGAGTAACACCATGACCCATTGGCAAGTTTCCTCTCTTAGAATTTTCCATCTTGAATCTTCTAAGAACCTTGTCAATGTAGGTACTTTGACTCAAACCAATGATCCTCTTAGATCTATCTCTATAGATCTTGATACCAAAGATGTAAGCGGCTTCGCCCATATCTTTCATTGAGAAACACTTCCCTAACCAAGACTTGACAGTCTCAAGTGCAGGAATGTCATTTCCAATGAGTAAGATATCATCGACATACAACAAGAGAAATAGCACAATGCTCCCACTGAATTTCATGTATACACAAGGTTCATTTTTGTTCTTGATAAAATCAAACTCTTTGATTTTCTCATCGAACCGAAGATTCCAACTCCTAGAAGCTTGCTTCAATCCATAAATGGATCTTTGCAACTTGCACACCTTACTAGAATTTTGTGGATCTACAAAACCTTCGGGTTGTGTCATATACACATCCTCTAGCAATTTTCCATTAAGGAAAGCAGTTTTGACATCCATTTGCCATATCTCATAGTCATAATATGCGGCTATGGAAATTAAAATTCTAACAGACTTAAGCATGGCAATAGGCAAGAAGGTTTCATCATAGTTTACACCATGAGTTTGCCTATATCCCTTTGCTACAAGCCTAGCCTTATAAGTATGCACCTTCCCATCCATGTCAGTCTTCTTCTTGAAGACCCACTTGCACCCTATGGTTTTTACACCTTCGGGTGGCTCAATCAAGTTCCAAACTTGATTATCCGACATGGATTGCAATTCGGAATTCATGGCTTCTAATCATTTATCCGAATCGGGATCGGACATCGCCTCTTGATAGGAAGTAGGCTCGTCATTCTCAATGACTTCTACTTCATTACTTTTCGACACGAGAAATCCATATCTCTCGGGTGTGGATCGTAACCTATCTGATCTACGATGGACTTGTGGATCTTGAACCGGTTCCACAACTTCTTGTGGAGTTGGTTCAGTCTCTACTATCGGTTCCATGTTATTTTCGGGTTCTTGAACTTCTTCAAGATCAATTTTACTCCCACTAGATGTTTTTTTGAGAAACTGTTTCTCAAGAAAAGCACCATATCGAGCAACAAACACTTTGTTCTCGTTACGATTGTAAAAATAATATCCTTTGGTTTCCTTAGGGTAACCAACGAAAATAACCTTATCGAATTTAGGTTCTAACTTATCCGAGACAAGTCTCTTCACATAAGCTTCGCAACCCCAAATCTTCATTAAAGACAAACTAGGTTTTCTTCCATGCCACATCTCATGTGGAGTCTTAGGAGCCGATTTAGTAGGGACTCTGTTCAGTGTGAACGCAGCAGTCTCTAATGCATGTCCCCAAAAGGATATAGGAAGGTCTACTTGACTCACACTACAAGAAAAAGAGGAATATGTGATGGCCTATTGCGATGACAGTAAAGGTCGTCGCAGTAGACAGGTTTAGGCGATGGCTTAGGCAATCGCAAATAAAATGGTCGCATTTTAGAGCGGCAGTCCAAAAAACCTTGGAAATTTTCGCGGCCCAACTTGGCGGGAGAGACATTTAAATATGCGACTGCATTAATAAATATGTGATGGACTTAGCCGTCTCATAAGCTATTAAATAATAAATCAATTTTCAAAATAAATAAATAAATAAGATTTAATAATAATAAAAAAAAACCATCGCAAAACACGAAAACGTAAGTTAAAAACAAATATTCTCTCTCCTCACTCATTACTATTTTACAACTCCTTCTCTCTAAAAATCACTAAAAATCACGCCGCTGGGTTACGCTCGGTTAGGGCTCCTTCGTCTTCCTCCGGCAAACAACAACAGGTGATCTCTCTCTCTCTTCTTGCCCGTTCCAGGACATATCTATCTCTCCCTCTCTCTCTCTCCACCTCTCCATTTTTGAGCTTTTGAAATCTTGAATTTGCTAAGGAATCGTAGTTATGGATGGTATACAAACTCTTCGATCTGCTTAAAATCGATTAATTTTCTTTTGAATGACCGTCTTGTAATAGATTTTGTTTCGTGTCTTCACAGATCAAACCCTAGAAACGATTTCAATGAGTATGAAACTTCTCAATCTTGGTTCGAATGTTCAAACCCTAGACATGCCCAAAACTGATTCAGGTTAGCCCTTAATTCTTACTCCTTTCTCGTTATGTTTTGACGAATTTTGTTGATTATAGTTTGTTGCTCAGCTATAAAATTCACCGTTTCTTCTTTCTCAGACAAACTCTTTAGTCTCTACTGTTATGTCAGCCAGCACAACCACACTTCGTTATCCAGGATACGTGAATAATGACTTGGTTGGCCTTCTTGCTTCATTGATTCCAACACCAAGGTGCCATTTTTTAATGGCAGGATACACACCACTGACCGTGGAGCGTCAAGTATGGTTTCCGTATTTTGAGTTCTTTATATTTTTGCGATACACATAATCATTCTGCAATTGGTGCATTATGTAACATATTCTTATGCTAGTTCAATTTGACAAGTGATATGCTTCTTCCCTACAAAAATCTGCTGAAGTAGAATTTATGGGCCTTGCAACTTCTCAAATTCTTTTGATATTTATTATCAAGAAAGAAGTTAAGTAATTAATGTTAATTTTTCGCTAGTTTCCTTATTAAGGCATCCTTTCTTTCTTTTTTTCAACCCAATTGGTCTAAAACTACAGTTGTATTCTTGGGTAAGACTATACTGTTGGAATTTCTAACTCTGGGCATCATAAAAGCAGGCATGTATATTCTTGCTTCATTTTAGAGAAGTAGATGTAAGAATTAAGGATTAGTGAAAACATATCTTGCTGCAGAATTAGCAAGTAGCTCATCTAGTCGCAGATAAGAAGGAAAATCGCCCTGTCTCTTTCACGAGGGTTTTTATTTCCTAAGAACTGGTACTAGTAGTTTTACTGTGGTTCTGTAAAAATGGATCAACACTCTGACACCAATGAGTTTTCTGGAAGGCTAATATGATTTGTAAAACTACCGTCCTGGATGTGATGCGAAGACTTCTTCAGGCATGATCCCTAAAAGTTGCTTTGATTAACCATGATCTGGGGAGTATACTGATTGTGCTTTGTTTTGCAGACCAAAAATATAATGGTTTCCTCTAATGCTCGAACCAAGGAGGCTATCCAGGCCAAATACATATCAATATTGAACATCATCCAGGGAGAAGTTGATCCTACTCAGGTATTTTCTATTTTTATAAGCACTTGCATCTTTAATTCGTTATAGAAAGTGGTCACTTTCCTCAAGCATACATGCTATAGCATTATAAATACTGCCATACTAACTTCTTATAATCTTTTACTGATTTTATATTACATGGTTGAGATTAGATTAGTTAATGGTTCAGGTCCCTCAGGATGTAATTCTCAATGTTATAAGGGATTTTATATTACATGGTTTATCTGGCTCATTCTGGACCATGTGAAGAATCATTTGATTTTGACATGCTATGCCAAGAACTATATAGATTGTATGATGCTATTTAGTACAATCGCTCTACGATCTGTGATTATTTGTATGATGCCACTTTGGTATTTTTAAATTAGTCAAGACAACAGCTGCCACTTCTCAAGTAATCTTTTTAATATTTTCTGGCTATTTCCCTCGAGTTTCAAATTAGTTGTGCTGCTTGTGCTACTGTCCTTGATCTGATTTTCCGGTAATAGAATTAGTTCACTGTAACTTAGCGCTTCCCACTTGGCCACTTGTCTCTTATATAATCATGCTTAACTGCCTTCTCTTATCAAACTATACAAAGTCCGTTATCCTAGGAACATTTTCCAACGAGGCCAACTCATTTTGTTATCTTTGTTTTTGTTGCTAGCATATGCCTCCATGGAATGGTAAGAACAAAGGAGTATGTTTATTGATTCTGGAACAGGTTGCAAATGTTTGTACTTGTTTCCACAATGCACTATTTTCTCTTTCAGTTTGGACCACAAATAAAATAATTCTAGCTTTTGTATGGGTAATTCTCTTGACAAAACAAAATATTTGTTTCTATACAGTGGTCCATAGTTGAGGGAATAGGTTGCTTACTGATCTTAATTACTCTGTACTTAATATGTTATTTTCCATCATTTGCAGTTTAGAACTATTATATTGCAAGTTGATATAGATCAAATGTCTTTGGCAATAAACATGGCCAAGTGTTGTTAAACCAGTTGAAACTCTACTACTCTCAACTCTTGTTCCTTTAGCTGTCTTCGATAAATCCATATGAAGCACATGGGACTTGGTATCTCCAACGTTGGGCACTTGTTACAATAATACTCAATATAGGAAAATATAAATATTGATGTTTCGGGTCATTTGATGGTCTGAATTATGATCTCTGTGGTACCTTCACCAAATAGAATATATGACCTGAAAGGTTTGTCCATACCACAGATTGACTAGACTGTTTAGTAAGCAAGTGGAGTGATTTTTTTGAGTCATTGTAAATAGACTTGTTATACATTAACCTTGCTGATAGTACTTTGAATTAAATTTTTACAGGAGGCTTATGCAAACAAATTACGTGAAGTTAATGGCCTAGAACCTACAACCCAAGTCAATGCTTTTTTGTGCCGAGGATGTGATACTATTTCTGACCCAGGATGTAAGATATGGGAGGTGGTAGCCGGTGGTGCAAGAAAAGGAAGATTATTTAGGACAAAAGAATGGTAGTTTTTGTTTTTTGAAACCTGGACAAAGAATGGTAGTTGGTTACCAAGTTATTGGTATATATTTTGGACAATGACAATTTTAGGTACTTGGTATATATTTTGGACAAAGAATGGCTGTTGGTTACAAGTTTATATAAAACTTGTGTTTATGCATATGAGTATTTTATTTATTTTTAGTTTTTATGAAAAAAGTAGCAATTGCGAAAATAAAATTTATATAAATTTTGGAAATTCTATAAATTCCGGAAAATGTTTATGTGATGGCTAGTGCCATCTCTAATGAACATCTCAAAGATTTTTGGCAAAATATGTGATGGCTGTTGCCATCGTATAGAATGTAAAATATACGATTGCAATTGCAGTCACATAATCAGGTTTTATGCGATGGCGAAGTCCATCTAATTTGACGACTATATGCGACGGTGAAGTCCATCTAATTTTATAACTATATGGACGGTTAAATCCATCTTTGTTGAAGAGCATATGCGATGGTTAAAACCATCTTTGTTGAAGACTATATGCGATGGCATTTTATTTTTAAAATAATATTTTTATTGAAAATAATATTTATATTATAAGATTAGATTAGCCATCGCATAAGGTGTTACGCATTACGCGATGGCTGCGGCTGTCGCATATACCTTTAGCGACAAGGCTTAAGGCGACGGCCATTTTGATGGATTTTGCAATCGCATAAAGAATATGCGACGGTTATAGACATTATGCGATGGCCAAAAGCCATCGCAAAAAGTAAGTTTTCTTGTAGTGTCATCATCGAACGAACCATATCTAATAAGGTTCTATTCCTCCTCTCGGAAACACCATTCCATTGTGGTGTTCCGGGTGGAGTCAACTCTGAAACAATTCCACAGTTTTTGAATGAGTATGAAACTTCTCAATCTTGGTTCGGATGTTCAAACCCTAGACACGCCCAAAACTGATTCAGGTTAGCCCTTAATTCTTACTCCTTTCTCGTTATGTTTTGACGAATTTTGTTGATTATAGTTTGTTGCTCAGCTATAAAATTCACCGTTTCTTCTTTCTCAGACAAACTCTTTAGTCTCTACTGTTATGTCAGCCAGCACAACCACACTTCGTTATCCAGGATACATGAACAATGACTTGGTTGGCCTTCTTGCTTCATTGATTCCAACACCAAGGTGCCATTTTCTAATGGCAGGATACACACCACTGACTGTGGAGCATCAAGTATGGTTTTCGTACTTTGAGTTCTTTATATTTTTGCGATTCTCATAATCATTCTGCAATTGGTGCATTATGTAACATATTCTTATGCTAGTTCAATTTGACAAGTGATATGCTTCTTCGCTACAAAAATCTGCTGAAGTAGAATTTATGGGCCTTGCAACTTCTCAAATTCTTTTGATATTTATTATCAAGAAAGAAGTTAAGTAATTAATGTTAATTTTTCGCTAGTTTCCTTATTAAGGCATCCTTTATTTCTTTTTTTCAACCCAATTGGTCTAAAACTACAGTTATATTCTTGGGTAAAACTATACTGTTGGAATTTCTAACTCTGGGCATCATAAAAGCAGGCATGTATATTCTTGCTTCATTTTAGAGAAGTAGATGTAAGAATTAAGGATTAGTGAAAACATATCTTGCTGCAGAATTAGCAAGTAGCTCATCTAGTCGCAGATAAGAAGGAAAATCGCCCTGTCTCTTTCACGAGGGTTTTTATTTCCTAAGAACTGGTACTAGTAGTTTTACTGTCCAGCTATATGAATAAGCATTAATGGTTCTGTAAAAATGGATCAACACTCTGACACCAATGAGTTTTCTGGCAGGCTAATCTGATTCGTAAAACTACCGTCCTGGATGTGATGCGAAGACTTCTTCAGGCAAGATCCCTAAAAGTTGCTTTGATTAACATTGATCTGGGGAGTATACTGACTGTGCTTTATTTTGCAGACCAAAAATATAATGGTTTCCTCTAATGCTCGAACCAAGGAGGCTAGCCAGGCCAAATACATATCAATATTAAACATCATCCAGGGAGAAGTTGATCCTACTCAGGTATTTTCTATTTCTATAAGCTCTTGCATCTTTAATTCGTTATAGGGAGTGGTCACCTTCCTCAAGCATACATGCTATAGCATTATAAATACTGCCATACTAACTTCTTATAATATTTTACTGATTTTATATTACATGGTTGAGATTAGATTAGTTAATGGTTCAGGTCCCTCAGGATGTAATTCTCAATGTTATAAGGGATTTTATATTACATGGTTTATCTGGCTCATTCTGGACCATGTGAAGAATCATTTGATTTTGACATGCTATGCCAAGAACTATATAGATTGTATGATGCTATTTAGTACAATCGCTCTACGATCTGTGATTATTTGTATGATGCCACTTTGGTTTTTTTAAATTAGTCAAGACAACAGCTGCCACTTCTCAAGTAATCTTTTTAATATTTTCTGGCTATTTCCCTCGAGTTTCAAATTATTTGTGTGTAAGTACCCAAATCTGGCTTATGCCTTCCGGTTAAGTTTCCCGGCAATTCCCCGGACTTTCCTAAAGTTCAGGGGCAATTCGGGAACTTTTCCGAACCTTCCGAGGGGCGAAGGACTTGCTAGGAATTAAAATTCCACGTATTCCTTCGTTGAAAAAGCCCTTCTAGAAGGCCACCTTGCATGGTTCTAGAAATGAGCTGAGTCATTTCAGGATAAAACCGTGCGGCCTCATTTGCCTGGTGTTACAGCCGCACGACTTCATTAGCCGCTATCAGACTGCCTATAAATAGAGACCTCCTCTATTCATTTTAGGGGGGGATTTTTGAGTATTGTTATGCTGCCAAAATACCACCACAAAATTCCAGAGAGTTGAGAGTGATAAAAACCACCTCCCTCCTCATCAAAACCTCCAAAAGTTGGTCCCTTCCTTAGGCAAACTTCAAGAAGAAAGAGGACACCACCATTGGTAACCTCTCCTCCCCTTTATCTTGCATTATACTTGTATATATGTGATATATTTGCTCCTTGCTTTACATATTGCTATATACTTTCTTGGGACTTGGTATATTGTCATTAAAGATCCTATCTTTAGGCATGTAAATCATATCCCCCTCCTTTTGCATCCTTTGCATCAAAGTAGCATCCTTTGCTCTTAAAAATGATATCTTTAAGCATCATTTGCTCATAAAATACCATCTTTACATATAAAGTTGCATCCTTTGCATTAAAAACGTATTCTTTGCATTAAAGTAGCATCCTTTGCTCATAAAATGCCATCTTTACATATAAAGTTGCATCCTTTGCATTAAAAGTATTATCTTTACATCAAAGTTGCATCCTTTGCTCTCAAAATGACATCTTTATGCATCCTTTGCCCATAAAATGCCATTTTCCACATAAAGTTGCATCCTTTACATTAAAAATCATTCTTTGCATCAAAGAAGCATCCTTTGCAACCAAGTAGCATCCTTTGCACTTAAAATGTCATCTTTTTCATTAAAAGTGTTATCTTTAGCTTAAACATGCATCCCCCATATCCCTCATGGTTGGATCTCTCTCCTAGGATTGCCTAGTGACCTTCTTAAGGCACAAAAGGGCATATGATGAGCATAAAGATCCAATCTTTATACCCCTCCCCTAGTCCCCTTGGTACTTGGAGCATCTCTTGGAGCGAGATAGTGTAAAGGTCCTATCTTTACATCATTTCCTCCACCTAAAGATGCTATAGACGGATTCTCCTTTAGAAAAGGATGAACCCTAGCCAAATATCTCCGATCATCACTTGAGATGAGCATAAATGCCCTGAAAAAGTCCAAATCGTCTCAAGATGTAGGATTGATAGGCAAAGGTCACTCCTTTCTAAAGGGTCTCATCCTTAGACTCTAAAAACGGTGTCCCTATCTTGATCACATGTGACCCAAGGTCTCATCATGATGATCACAAGTCCAAGATGAGAACGGGACCAAAGTCCCTAATACATAAAAATCCAAGAAATCCCGAGCGATAACCAACTCATGGTTTATACGTCCGGAAGACCACTTGGAACATTCCCTCCTTTTCAAAGCACACATCCCACACACGAAAACACTAAGGCAAGTATGAAAAGTGGATCCTGGAAGACTTGCTTCGGCAAGGCTCTTTGGGTGAACGACGATCCGTTCTTCCCAAAGGGTAACTTAACCTCCGGACCCAAATCCTTTTTTTCAAAGTTTTGAGGAAATCAAAATGGCGTGGCGACTCCGTTTTTCAAATTAAACTGGACGTTTCCCAACTGAAATCAAAATGGCGTGGCGAAAAATCTTGACTTCCGTGTCACACATTTTAAACCGGACGTTTTTGGTCTAGTCCGTGTCACGGACAGTATTACGTTTCCGTGTCACACATTTTAAATCTTGACGGAAGTCAAGATTTTTCGCACAAGCGGAGCTCTGCCAAAATTCCGACAAGGAAAAATTGGCAAGATCTTGACTCCAGCATTGACTTTGACCTTGACACGCACGGGATGCATAAGAGTCGAGACCGAGTCCGTGCCAAAATTCCAAAGATCTTTCGCGCAAGCGGAGCTCTACCGAAATTCCGACAAGGAAAAATTGACAAGATCTTGACCCGGCATTGACTTCGACTTTGACTCACGCTCAGCATATGCAGCGAAGTTCAATGTGACACTGCGTTATTCGGCTTTTACCGCCCGACCCATGCCTATTATCTTCTCGGACATTGCCGAAAAAAAAGTCAAAACGTCATTCGCGCAAGCGAAACTCTGCCGAAGTTCCGTTAAGGCTGAAAGACGAGACTTTCCCGGCATTGCCTTGACTATAATCCGCATCGCTCGTGCGTTAAAAGTTCCTATGACCCACTAGACCCGTTAGGAGCATTCTTCTCTCTCGGTCGGTGGGATCCGCGTGCCCTATAGGATCCTCGCCCGGGGCTGTCCACCCTGGGAGATCGAAATACAGGTGGAATACGAGGGGCTTATAGACGTAGTGACGGAGCCCACTGATCCAGGATCTAGAGTATTTGCGAAAAAGAAGGGCAGAACCCCTTTTCCAACCAAATAGAAATAAATAAAAGACACTTTTTAAGTAAACTGGAAGATTCTTAATTTGCATATTGCTTGAGCCTTCAGCCTAAACACCTAACCCGAGTCTAAACCTCTCCTATCCCTTTCCCGCAGCGAGAAAGAAGTGGGTGAGAATACCTGGTCAGCGGCTTGTTAGCGCAGAATTCTCAGATAGTTCGCCAAAATCCTCAGTTTTGTCAGTCCAGAGAGTCAGAATGGCCGATTTGACAGAGAACAGCAGTGGTTTGGGTAACCAGATGACTAGGGAAGAAGAACTAGCCTTATCCTTGGTAAACAGTCGTAAGGTCCATGAGGAACAGCAAGCCATGCTCATTGATGTGCTTCGTCGTCATGGGGTTCAACTAGTGGTTGAGTCCAACGATTCCCTGGTTATGGTAGAAGATGAGACTCCAGAAGCAGCCATCTCAGCTCCCCCAGCCTATAACCAATGCCCTCCTCCATCCACATATGATCCCTTACCAAGGACTACCCCTTTTCAGTCCTTTCCCACATCCCAGGCCATCAGGGTCCCGACGCCCTCGCCTCCTCAGATAAGACCCAGCTTTGTTCCCTACCAACAGAGAGCAAATGCCACAGCTATCCCAGTTACGTAGCTTCTGCATTACCCCATGGGACTCACTCCCTCCTCTCAGCCTGAGCCAAATTTCCTTACCCTGGAATTCCAGTACCAGCCTGACCTTTCCAACTTCGTCAACGCCTGTGAATTTGCCTATCTCCCAGACAGCGACAGTGAAGAGTCAGTCGGAAATGAGAATAGGAATGGATGGATTTACAGTGACGATGATAGTTCAGTAGAAGGAATGAACCTGGAGTCAACAGAAGTGAAACCCAGAGGGTAAGGTGAAGTAGAAAACCACAGACCTGGAATGGGGGATGGTATCACTTCAATGTGTGTCTGCAGCCTTTGCAAAGGCTCTGAAGAGGAAATGGATGCGAGCTCAGATGAGGCAGGGTATGAATTCCACATTCTAGAATTCAACACTCCTTACAAAGACTTGGTTGGTGAATGGAGAAACTTGATCGAAGCTTTAGCTGAAAGAGGGAAATGGGCTCCACTCGCCGATCTAGAACACGTAAGCGTCATTGAGGCTAAACCCCCATCGGGAAGAGTAGACTCCATTGCAGTGCTGAGAGTCACCCCTTGTAAGTACCCCAATCTGGATCACACCCCTTTCAAACACACGGGAAACACCGCAGACTCATCAACACAGTCTCGACGACCCCTCTCACTCAAAACCCTCTCTAAACCCCCAACCAAACCAAGGGAGGAGCCTTTCTGGGATAAAAAGGGACAAAAGGACCTTTCGGGAATTTTCAGGAAATTGGAAAAGCAATAATGGTCCGTACGGACCTCTTTGCTTTAATAATTACTGAATCTTCTTAAAGTCCACAATATTCCCTCAAATCCCGGGGAAAATGATTACCCTCATGCTTAGTTGGTCCGTACGGACCTCTTTGCATGCAAGATGGTCCGTACGGACCTTATTGCATAGGGAACACCATAATTACAGAATATTCACCATCATCACATATTCCCTCAAATCGAGGAAAACCAAAATTCTGGATAACCAGGGAGGTCCGTACGGACCTCTTTGCAATTTTTTCCTACTATAAATAGAGGGCTCCCCCTCCCATTTTCAGACACCTCCCTCTTCTCTCTTCCTCCCTTAGCCTTCTGGCTCCCCTCTAAGTCCTCTCGAGGCATTCCCGGCCCCTTTCGGATCCTTCCGAGGCCTTCCGAGCCCCCTCGTGGTGCTCCGAAGCCTCCCCGAGCGCTCCCGAGACGCTCCCGCGCTGCCCCGAGGCACTCTCGAGGTACTCTGAGGCCCCTCGTGGTACTCCGAGGCCTTGCCTGGTCTTTCCACGGTGTCCCGGCTCTTTCCGAGTCAAACCGACGATCCCAAACCACGCCGAAACTCTGCCCGAGTGACTCCTGCCACCACAACGCACGCCGAACCTCTGCCCGAGTGATCCCGACGATCCCCACGCACGCCGAACCTCTGCCCGAACGCAGCCTGCAACCTCAACTCACGCCGAAACTCTGTCCGCAGACAACCGGCATCTCCCGAAGCAATCCCGATCCGCACCGGAACGCTACTCCGACCTCAAACACTATTCCTCAGCGGAAGACAGACACGAACCAACATTGGTAAGGCTTCCTTCCGTTACTATTTCAATACATTTCCATACATAGCATACAATGTAGACATCCGGTACAGCATGCATTTTTAAAAGCACACACACACACACAACATTTAAAGGATATTAGGGGTATCCGAAAGACTCGTTTTACGAGGCGACTCGGGTGAGCTCTAATATTCTAATATTCTCTTTCCGAGGAGTCATCTGACCTCCGAACTCAAAATCTCATCACACAAAAACAGTTTAAAATTATCTTTAAACTGATGCCCTTTTTCAATGTTTTGGGCTTAATAAAAACGGCGTGGCGACTCTACAAAAATGCGAAAGCAAAACGGCGGGAACGAACCGCTCCAACGCGAAAGATTGCCAGATGCCGGGGCTGCGAAGCCTGCTCGGATCCGGGCTATTTCAGTTGGCGACTCCGCTGGGGACAATTTGTTTTAAAAACTTTTAAACAAAACAAAAGATTTTTAAAACGATGATGAGGGTCAAACTTTCATTTTACCCCTTCCCTTAACTGTTGTGTGTGTGTGCACGTGCTTCGTTTTTATTTTACAAAAAAAAAATAAAAATACAAAAAAAATGCATCAATATACATCTGTGCATACATTTAAAATTCTTCAAAAAAACTTCTGTTTTACTCAGAAAAAGAATTTTAGAGACCGCACACTACTCGCACTTCTGCCTCGGTTACACCGCACACTACTACTCACTGTTGCCTCGGTTACACCGCACGCTACGCGCCTTCTTTGCCTCGGATACACCGCACACTACAACCCTCGGCCGGAGTGGTCTCGGTTGCGATCCGTTTGGTCTTCCTAGGCCTCTTGGACGCGCACGGGATCATTCCAAACATCCCATCCTAGCCAAGCGTCAACCACACGTTTGAGTCTTGAGTCACACTCTGTCCCGGACTCGGTTGGTTTTACCCAGTCCGTGTCATACGGCTGGATACATATACCATGCCGGCCATTTTTCGAGTCAAGGCTCGGAACTCAAGATCCCTTGCGCAAGCAAAGCGATGAAAGGTCATGCTAAAATCTTGACTGATCTTGATTTCCGAAGCTACACCCGAGACGATGTTCCGTCCGGATATACATCCATGCTCACATGACACCATGTCATCACGCCTTTGATACGTCAGCCATGACAATATGACCCAGCCAACGCCTAACATCATAGATCCCTTGCGCAAGCAAGGTAAAGAGAGGTCATGCCGAACTCTTGACCTGATCTTGACTCAGTGGCCGACTCGGTTCTCTATTCACATGGCTAACGCGTCAAAACGAACATGACAGGCTCGGTCCTTAGGTTCGATTTTTCTTTTAGGCCGGTGGAAACCACTTGCACTATAGGACCCTCGCACAGGCCGTCCACCTGGGATGTCGAAATACAGGTACAAAACGAGGGGCTTATAGCCGCACAGATGGTCTCCACTGACCCAGGATCTAGCATAGTTGCGAAATAGAAGAGCAATCTTTTCCAACCTACCTAGGATTCGGAGAAAACATGTTTTAAGTAAATTAAAACAACAAAAAAAAATCATAAAAGAAACGGAAACCGCATGCCACGTGAGCTTTCCCCCTTTTATCCCGTTAGGCCATTCACGTGTCTAAACCTTGCCCGTCACCCCCTCCAGCCTAACAGAGAGTGGTCGAGAGTACCAGGAACCCGTCTCCCGGTGTCAAAACAAAGCAAGGTCCTACCTCCTTCCCGGCTCTGTCACCGGGACGGTCCGTCAATTCCCCATGGCCAAGTCGGTGGATAACAACGATGAGAACGGGACCTTACCCCCAAGAAATTTCCCAACATTGGAAGAAGTTTGGCGAGGTCCTCATGGCTATTAAGAAACGTCAAGGTGAGCAACAAGCTGGATCGAAGGTGCCATGCACCACTTCGGAACATTAGCCGCCAACTACACAGGGCTTCCCAGTCATGGCTGCTCCTACGGCCTCTAACGTCTCTCATTGTCTCCCAGAAGTCCACCTGTTACCCTCATACGAGCCATGCGGTTATGACGTAAGGCCACAAGACCTTCCGAGAGGAAAGCACGCCCATCCGGCCTCCACGAGGTCCCGGTACCACCGCCGAACAACGAACACATCTGGTGGGACGTGCGATTGCGGTGCTTGTCTGGAAATGGAATTCCGGGATGCAATGAACGAGGGCCGTCCTCGACGAAAGAAGAAGCTATCTTCTCAACAAAAATTGAAAAAGAGGTACGAATCCGGTGATCCACAGTCGGAACCCTTGGAGAACCCTCGGGAAAGTTTGACTACTATGTCATCTACTCCAGCAAGCCTAGCTCTGCACAAGGCCATGGCAATGTACGCTCCATGATCACTGGGACGAGCTTCGCACCGCCACCGAAGGTCCGAAGGTCCAGATAATCCAACCCCTGTCTTGGGAAGATCTCAAAGCCACTATTGATGCTTCGGTAAAGGCTATGACGGTGAACGAATTGAAATGCGCGGTGCGGCCTTACGCCAATCGGGCTCCTCCCACTACGAAAGGGGAGAGACAAGCAAAACCATAAGTCCAGAGGTGAATGTTCGACACGTTCCGGTCAAATCCCGGTGAATCCTCCACGGACAGACAAAAGGCCGGCCACACCTGAGCCACGGGCTGAAAAGGGGCCTTACGCCAAAGAAGGCTGAAACCTTGGACCCAAAGGTGAAGATCCTGTCTTGACACGGCTCAAGCGCACTCGAGGCTAACATCTCACTCTGGTCCTTACTCACTTCATCTTACCCGCACAAGCTCAAGTTGGAAGAAAGCACGGCCCGGACTATGGTTCCCATCACGGTGACACTGATGAAGCGGTTCGGATGATTGGCAACGTCAATTACAACAATATCATCACTTTCACAGAGCTCGACCTTCCAAAATTTGGGGCTGACCATAACGAGCCTCTCTACATAACAGTTCAACTGGACGAGCGTCGTCTCCCACGGGTGTTGGTAGATGGGGGATCATCCATGAACGTCCTTCCAGCCAAGATGATGGATTTGCTAGGGATCAAAGCAACTGATCTAAAGCCCTCGACTCAGGCAATCAAGGCATACGACTCAACATCCCGCCCAGTCTTGGGAATAGCCTCCTTGAACCTGTGGTTTGGAAAACAAATGGTCCCAACGGATTTCCAAGTCATCGACATCCCGATCACCTTCACTGCCATTTTGGGGCGCCCTTGGCTACACCAGATCAATGGGGTGGCATCCACTCTCCATCAGTGCGTAAAGTTCGTCCAAGGAACAGATCTTACCATCATCTACGGTGATAGCGTAGTCAACGAAAGGACCGAAACAAACGGCGTCCCGGTCTTAGAGATCAAACCCGACGATGATGGCATGATGCTAACAGGATTCACCATCGAAAGCCCAAAGGCCCAAGTATGCCACATAGACCTGCCTTTGATTTGGGACAAGATCCCTCCCCCGATGAAAATGATGAAGCACATGAACTACATCCCGGGGCTCGGTTTGGGAAAACGCCATCAGGGCACCCAACAGATCATCAATATCAAAGAACAGAATACCCTGCACGGCCTGGGATACTCTCCTACTCCCGAACACATTGCGGAGGACAAGCGAGCTGCACGAAAACGCTCCACAGATAACAAAAGAGGCTTGCACGCAATCTCCGATCTTCGTCCTTACAGCTTCGACATGACCAAGTACTTCACAAGGAAGGCCGGCAACTTGGAAGAAGATCCAGAAAAGGGAACAGAGCTGATCAGCGCCAAACAAAGCTGGCCTACAACCATGGACAAGCTCCAGCAGAACCTGGCAAGATTCAGAGGCCTCAAGCCAAATCCCGTCCGAAGAGCATTTCTCGACACACCGCCTCTGCCGGGATCCACAACCACCACTATTCACAATGAATTTTGGTTCGGGAAAACCCCCTCTTTGGCGGAAGAATTCGAAAAACTCTCTGTCAACACTCCTGCCTTCAACAAACGGGACGAGTCTGCATTCGAGCTAGTAATGCCCAAGACAAAAGCAAAAGACTCCGCAGACGATGCTTGGGACGAGCCACTGCTCCACCTGCTCTTCAAAGAAGAAATCGAGATGCCAGATCTAATCGATTTTGTTTCTGATAACTCTGTGATAGCAATGATCGGGAACGGTGACATAAAGCCCTTCAAGCCCCATCTCCTATCAAGCTCATTGCCACTCAATAACTGGGCCACCTTCTCCGGACCCACTGCCAGCAAAAAGGACATGATCGAACAACTTGGTCTGACCCCTCGAGTCCTAGAGTCTAGTGTCAAAACTCATCCTGAGTCCATTATCTTTGAATTTGAGTCTATCGAGTCATCTGATGGCCTCACGCCAGAAGATTACGAGCTCATTGCCAATAATGTATTCCCGTATGCTCTTAATGAATGCTTCGATCTTTCCGAGTATCCTCTCATTGCATCTTTAACAACTGATAAATTAACTAACACACAAACAGTTAATAACGATTCACTTGATAAAGAAGCAGACACATTAAACGAACAATACATTAAGCACATCTTTAAGCATGTTGTCAAACGAGAGAAAAACCGGGCCCAAGCTGCCGAGGAGGTTTTAACCAAAGTGAATTTGGGAACTGCTGAAGAGCCAAAAGAGACGCAAATCGGAAGTTTCTTCACCGGCACAGAGCAAGACGCATTGACTGCACTGCTCAAAGAGTTCGTGGACGTGTTCGCTTGGTCTTACCGAGACATGCCCGGATTAGATCCTAACATTGTAGAGCACCGAATCCCTTTGAATCCCGAGGCTAAGCCCATCAAGCAAAAGCTACGCCGAATCAAGCCAGAGTGGTCTTTACAAGTCAAAGAGGAGATCGAAAAAATGCTCCGCGTCGGCTTCATCAGGGTGATCGAGTACCCCACATGGCTCTCCAATATCGTCACGGTCACCAAGGCCAATGGAAAAGTACGCTGTTGCGTGGACTTCCGAGATCTCAACAAAGCAAGTCCCAAGGACGATTTTCCACTACCCAACATCGACATGTTGGTAGACACTACAGCCAATTTCGAAGTCAAGTCCTTCGTGGACGGATTTGCCGGCTACAATCAAATCAAGATGGCCGAAGAAGACCAAGAAAAGACAGCTTTCACAACCCCCTGGGGAACCTACTGCTACACAGTAATGCCGTTCGGACTAAAGAACGCTGGGGCTACCTACCAACGGGCAGCAACCGCCCTCTTCCACGATATGATCCACAAAGAGATCGAAGTGTACGTCGATGACATGATCGTTCACTCAAAGGGATCAGATGGACAACACCTCACAGACCTGAGAAAATTCTTCAATCGCCTCCGAAAACACTCAATGAGGCTTAACCCTGCCAAATGCACATTTGGGGTTAGCCGAGGCAAGGTTTTGGGATACATGGTCACCGAGAGAGGCATCGAGGTTGATCCTCAAAAGATCAAGGCCATCATCGAAATGAGACCACCGCAAACTCAGACAGAGGTGAAAAGCTTCATGGGCCGCCTGCAATATATCAGTCGCTTCGTCAACCAATTGACCTCTATGTGCGAGCCAATCTTCAAACTGATGAAGAAGAATGCCGACATCGAATGGAACTCAGAATGCCAAGATGCCTTTGAAAAAATAAAAGCATACCTTGTGAGTCCTCCGATTCTCTGTCCTCCCCACGAGGAAAAGCCACTGTTGCTATACCTAACTGTGACCGACACCGCAGTTGGAGCCATGCTCTGTCAGGAAAAGAGGGAGTCACGAGCCGAAAACGCCATCTACTTCGTCAGTAGAAAGTTTCAAGGCAGCGAACTCAATTACTCAGCCCTCGAGAAAACCTGCGCAGCTCTGGTATGGGTTGTCGGGAAACTACGACACTACATGCAGTCGCACACGGTACACTTGGTTTCCAAAATGGACCCAGTCAAGTACCTCTTCGACAAACCATCTCTGTCAATGAGGCTCGCCAAATGGTCTTTCTTCCTAGCGGAATTTGACATCAAGTACGTAAACCAAAAGTCAATCAAGGGACGGGCCATGGCCGAACAAGCCGCCGATTTCCCCACCGACGAGGCTCGAGGCCCCGAACCACAATTTCCAGACGGGAATCTTCGCAATCGAAAGCGAAAATCGATGGCACATGTTCTGTGACGGAGCAGCCAACAAAAAGGGAAACGGCATCGGTATGCTCTTGGTAGATCCCAAGGATGAGCACACCCCAATTGCTATAAAGCTCAATTTCGAGGTAACCAACAATGCCGCCGAATATGAAGCCTGCGCTGCCGGACTACAAGCCGCACTCGAGAGGAATGTCCAGAAACTCGAAGTTTATGGGGACTCAACCTTGATCATCAACCAAGTCTCCAACAAGTGGAAAACCATAGACCCCGGCTTGCAAAAATACCATGCCTGCATGGAGGACCTCATCACACACGAAGAGGTCACCTTCCACTACTTGCCAAGAGACCGAAACGAGGTTTGCGAGATGCCTTAGCCACCTTGGCTTCCCTTGTGGAAATCCCTGAAGGAAAAGCAATCAAACCCTTCAAAGTCGGACGAAAGGAAATTCACACCCTGCTTGTTGTGAGATCGAACCGTAACCTAAGCCCGTCAATGAGCCATGGTATAACCAGATCTTCCAATACCTCGGGGAACGGGAAACTACCTTCATGAACAAGGAAGACCCACACACAGGGGGTCAAAACCAAGAGCATCATGGCCCCGAAACGTCTTGCCTCTCACTTCGTCATCCTCGGGGACATGCTATACAAGAAACGCTACCATGGGCCACTCCTACGCCGCATCGGCCAAGAAGAAGCAAACAAGTTCATGAACGAAGTCCACAATGGGGCTTGTGTGTCCCCACATGAATGCTGTAGAGCCACGGATGCAAATCATTCTCGGGATGGGCTACTCTTACTGGATCTCCATGGAGGCGGATTGCATCCACTTTTTCCGAAGCTGCGACAAGTGCCAACGGTTCTCCAACCTCAATCATCTGCCGCCCCACGATCTCTACTGCATGACTACACCTTGGCCCTTTGCCACTTGGGGAATTGACGTCATCGGGAAGATTGCTCCGCCCGGCAACAACGGTCACGAGTTCATCTTAGTAGCCATCGACTACTTCACCAAATGGGTCGAAGCCAAGTCCTACAAGGTACTCACCTCCAAGAAGGTCGCGCATTTCCTCAAGGAAAACATCATCTGCCGATACGGCATCCCAAATGAGGTCATATCAGATAATGGTTCACACTTCGAAGGGGAATTCGAAAAACTGCTGGCTGAATTCAAGATCACACGCCACAAATCTTCTCCCTATCGGCCACAAACAAACGGCGCCGTGGAAGCAGCAAACAAAACCCTCGAACGGATCATCCGAAAAATGACCACCCGAGGACGAGATTGGCCCGAGAAGCTGCACCTTGCACTTTGGGGCTACCGCACATCAGCCAGAACAGCCACGGGAGAAACCCCATTTGCCCTGACATACGGGATGGAAGCAGTCCTTCCCATCGAGCTAGAAATTCCCTCACTCCGAGTGCTACTGGAAAATGACATCAACGAAGTTGAATGGCTCCGAAGCCGACACGACGAATTGGCTCTACTAGACGAGCGACGACTAAAGGCCATGGAACACGTCCGAGCCTATCAAAGCAGGATGGCTAGAGCTTTCGACAAGAAAGTCAAATCCCGAGACATCAGGGAAGGCGACCTTGTACTCAAAGAAAAGCCTCCCACTCGAACCAACCCACTGGGAAAATGGGAACCCACATGGATCGGCCCTTTCGTGGTTCAAAAGATCTTCTCCGGAGGCGCCATGAAGCTGACAGACCTAGACGGCAATCCCTTCATGAATCCAGTCAACGGAAGCAAACTTCGCAGATACTTCGCCTGAAGAAGAACAGCTGTGCATCTCTTGGCACTCCATGTAGTGTCGAACTACGCAGACCTGAGCCCTCTAGTCCGGGGGAACGTAGGCAACCTTAATTGGTCCGGTCTAAAAATACACAAAAAAAAGTCAAAAGTTTGAATGTCAATCAAGACCTCCATCAAGCTACGCACTTTTCAAGAAACACGCCCCAGCAGTCACCTTGACCAAGTCAAACGACGGCGGCAACATCAAAGGACATCCGAGGGTCACTCAGCATCAAACGACTGACTCATGTTTGCTTCCAAGCCAGGGGCTTGTCTTCGCCCTCACGCGCTTCAAAAAAAAAAAAAGAGCTCGAGCAAAGGCTCACAAAAAAAAAAGAGAGCTCGAGCAAGGGCTCACAAAAAAAAATAAAAAAAAAGAAGCTCAAGCAAAAGCTACAAAAAAGAGGTCAAGAGCCCGACGCCAGCAAAAGGCAAGGAAGCTACGAAAAAGACCGTCAAAATGACTTGTCAAGGGAGCATTCAACCTCTCAGCCAAGCACAAAGCCTAAGCAAAAGGGATTGCCGTCATGGCCTGATCGCTTCAGCCCGCAAACAACGAAAATTCCAAGGACGGACGCCGACAAAGTGCACAAAAGAAGCAAAGGCAAACAAGAGATCTTGCGTCTCGACAAAGCTTTAAAAGTAAATCACAAATCACTAACGGTTACAACATTTCTTGATGAGTTCAAGCACGGTCTACTCTCAAGTTCACAACATGCTAAAAGACAGCTTAATACATTTAACAAATAATGTGTTTGCAAATGCAATGAATGGATACCTAGGAGGTCATTCCGCGCCGTCTGCGCTTGTCCCCTCGCCATTCTTCCCTTTCTTCCCTCGTCCCCGGCGAGTCTTCTTTCGCTCCACGTTAACCAACTCTGCGTCTCTCAGTCCGAGATCAGGGGTCCTCCCCGTAGAGTCAAACAATCCAGTAGCTCTCAGGGCTTCATTCGCCCGCGCTTCGGCTCGGATCTCCTCCCTGCGAGTCTGCAAAAGAGGACCTCTCCCTGTCAGTCGGTCAACTCTAGTCTCGTAGTCAAACAAAGTGTCTCCCGTCACATCAGAAAAGGGTCGGACTGCAGTGCTTCTGGCACTCCTAAGGCAATAGCTACTACGGCAACCGGGTCCCAGAATCGCTACACGCCGCTCTCTAAGACCACTTGGGACTGCCCAACACGCGCTCGCTCATACCCGGGCCGGAGTGCGAGTCGTCAATACGACACTCTCCCGACGTCTAAGGAGTACCACAGAGGGAAAGCGGAATACTTCCATACCCTCGTAAAATACAAAGAAGGCACACGAAGCCGCCATACAAAGAGGAACTACCTCCGCAGTATGCAAGGTCATCCCAGCCCAACAAAGGCTCCTGCTTCATCCCAAACCGCCGGGAAACAAGCGACGGAATATAGAAGGAGGACCAAGACAAACCTGGAACTACGACGACGTAGGACCCTTCCTGCAAGATCC
Source organism: Adenophora triphylla var. japonica (assembly GCA_022495995.1). Classification (NCBI taxonomy): domain Eukaryota; kingdom Viridiplantae; phylum Streptophyta; class Magnoliopsida; order Asterales; family Campanulaceae; genus Adenophora; species Adenophora triphylla. The sequence goes on from JAFEMH010007557.1 coordinate 73,330, forward strand.
TCCTAGTCTCAATCCTCCGGTGCGGAACCCACCGGCGGATCCGATGCGTACCAAGCCGTGCCATCCATCTCTCCCAAGCGGGTGATCCATATCCCAACACAAGAGGTCGTTGAGCAAATGACCACGGACTAAACGACGTCGGAGCCTCGGGTGGCCTGAAGTCTCTCTCGCAGCCACAAGGTGAGCAAAGCGGGGCTTCCCCCTCTCGTGAACCGATCCCCAGTCGCGAAAGCGGTCGATACCATGAAGAGTCTCCCCAGCACCAACGGGACAATATCCTCTCCGGCTCTGCGGTGCCCTGACCACATCTAGCAAAGCTCCATTCGCAAATGCCAAGGGAGCTGGCAGGGGAGGCGTCGCCATCACGCACAAGGCAAATGCGTCCCAAGAGACATCACTCCCATCATCGGCCATGAACCGCTCGGCTCAGAAATGTCGATATGACCCGAATCAAGGATCATGCCGCACTTCTTCCAACGAAGTACGAAGAAAGCCTGCAAGCTTCACGCTCACCGCAGGACCACCAATCAAAGGAAGCGAGATGGCCTCCACCTCCGGTCCTCCCATCAAAGCCCGAAAATCCTCAAAAGTGGGCACAATTTCATTATAGGAGAAACAGTACACATGCCTCCTAACATCCCAGAACTTCGCGGCAGCCCGCAACAAATCCCAATCAGGAACCAACTCCTTAAAAGACCAAATCGAGCAAAGACGAAACCTTACCTCGAAAGCCCGTCTCTGATGCCTCATACGGCGTCGCATCCACGTTTTCAACTGCTCAAGGAAGTGTGTTTGCCTCTCCTGCGAAAGCCTCGGCAAAATTCTAGGGACGTACGAAGAATCCATGGCAAAAATGGAGGTTCCTAGAGAAAATGGGGAAGAAAGCTTGAAAATGGCTGCAAATGGGGAAATGGGGAAGAACCAGACACTGGAAAGCATTTATCTCCTTCCCAAAAGCAAGGTTGGTCCGTACGGACCTCTTTGCATGCTAAGTATGTCCGTACGGACCTCCTTGCAAAAAGAACCCATTTCCCCAAAGAAACAAGTACAACAACCACATTTGTCCTCGCGAGGACCTTGCTCCAAACTGCCCAAACACTGGCCAAAGCCATTCCCGGCAAACATACACTACCCACAAACGCACTCTCAGCTCACGTGGCATGCACAAAAATATAATAATAATAGCAACCATTTCTAGGACAAATCCCGGGAATCACAAAAATGACATTACATCTTAAAATAAAATGCTGTTTGCCGTGCAAATATGAGTGTTTTATTACAGGAATATCAAATGTCTGTTGCTAAACAAAAAAAAAGAGAAGATATGGAAAGAGGGAAAGCAAATGGACCCTAATCCGACTCTTCAGCATCATCCTCATCCTCGCCGAGGTCCTCCAGAGAAAAGTCGGGCATCCCTGTGAACTCGCCCGCCACATCCTCGTCATCAGAGTACCGAGCCCCCGCCGGAGGCTGCCACTCAAAGAAATCTGAAGGATCAAATCCGGCGAAAGGATCAAAGAAGGAAGGCTCTGACGGACCCTCGCCCTGTGCATCCTGAGGAGGGAAGAACTGATAAAAGGGGCCGCCCCGAGCTCCGGAAGATGTCCGGCATCCATACTATGCCGCCCCCTCGAAGGTCCCTCCTGCTGCGGCTCCGGCTCGGCTCTAGGCGGAGGAACGTCTACAGAATGCCTCGAAGGCATAGGCTCGTACGCCGGCACGCGTCGCGAAGACCGGCAAGATATCTTCGACGCCATCTTCTTCGCAAACGACCTCATCGCCACATAACGGCGAGTCAGCATATCATAGGCTCTCCCCGGGACCTGCATCAGCAAGCAGCCAAGGAAACGCTCAGCAATACAGTTATACTCAAAAAAAATATATATACAGAAAAGATGCCAAGATGGAAAAGAGTCAGCACACTCACCGATCTATCAGGATCCACTCTGTATGCAGCAGGAGCCTGCTCAGGAGCGGGTACAGACACCCTCCTCCTCGATCCGTCCCCCCGAACATACGTGAAATCCGGCCTCGGCATCGGAACCTCTGGGGGAGCCTGCGGGCCAGCCTCTCTCTCCCTCGCCAGTACCTGCGGCGTCCTCAGCTTCCTCCTCACGAAGGCCCCGTACTCCTCTCCATACAAAATGAACTCCTCGGCGCCCACACCGCCAAGGTACCTCTCAAAATCAAGCACATCCATATCCCGGGAATCAAGCATCCCAAAGGGAGGGTCCCTCGGAGCCACGGGAAGCACACACAGGGCCATCTTTGCCCGGAAGACCCGCTCCCCAGTACATGACATCGCGAGTCGAAGCCCCGCGGCATCTTCCGCTGCGCGGCTGTCACCTCGGGAGCCCCTCAAACTCATCCCCCTCATACCGAGCCCACGGGAACAAAACGAACCCCTCAGGGCTACCCCTCTCCAGGCGGCTCCTGCACATCCCCGTGGCGATGGTGAGCTTCCCCCTGCGGTCCTCCTCTTCCTCGCCGTACGAGCCCTGCAAACTCCCCGAAAGATAGCGAGTGGTACGCAAAGAATGCTCCCCCGAATCTCTATCCCACGGGAAGCACTGGAAAACCTCATAAAACCACACCTGTGACAAAAAACAGAGGAGGCTCAGCGCAAAAGAAAACGGAGAAGCGACAAGTTGCTAAATCAAAAACAGCAATAAACTCATACCTCCAAAGCAAAGTCAAAACAGGCCAACGAGCGCGCACCCGGCTAAACCGGTCCAAAGAGAAGTAGAGCTCGGCCAAGCACCGCCTCGCCCCAAGCAATGTCACGAGACCCTATCCGAGATCAATCAAGCTCTCCAACGAGCAAAGGGAGTCGCGGTCGCGTGGTTCGAGAACAAAGTCTCGGATAGTGCATACCACAAAAGGAGCGCGCCCGCTCCGCCGAATCACACTGGCCGGTACCCGGACATAGGCCCCAATGCGGCCGTGATCCTCGGCTCCACGTCGCTATATAGCATCCCCGGGCCTGCGGGGCGAGGCTCAAAGCCCGGCGGCTCGGTCAACACAACATCGGAGATCATATCTCTCCACCGCGTCGGCCCTCCTTTGAAGGAAAGCCCGTGTCGCGGCAAAGTCGGTCGGCGTCACCGTCACCTCTCCCTAGCTCGAGATGGAAGGTGTGGGTGGTATCCCACCAATACTCGGAAAGGCCAAGGAAGACGCTCTTGTTCTTCCTCGTATCGAAACTCCGGCCGGGTTCTCTACGAACACCCCCGGGCCGAAGCGTAGACCGGCCTCACGGGACTCGGCCTACCGTCCACGGAAATATCAAGCATCCGCTGCCACAGCTCAACAACAGCCTCGAGCGATCCCCGAGTCTTCATCCTCTTGGCCTTCCCGGCCATAAGCCCCGCATCCTGCAGGTAAACACAGCAAAGGTACGTCAATCACAGTACTTAATATAAAATGAAAGGCACAAAAGTCCGTCCCAACACGGAAAGCCATGAAAATAACCCGTCACAAAACACGGCACACATTGCACATATTTTTTACAAATAACCCGTCACAAAATACGGCACATAATTTTCACATACATTATCCATGCAGTCCGTCACAAAAACACGGCACACACTGTACACATTTTCTCAAAAGAGGGATTAAGCCCTACACGACACATTTTCAAAAAAAAAAAAAATCCGTCCCAATACGGCAAAGGCACATACAACCCGTCACAAAAACACGGCACATATTGCACATATTTTCCCCACAAAGTCCGTCATCCAAAAACATGGCACACACGGCACGACACATATGCATAACACATTCTTCAAAAAAATCCGTCCCTACACGGTACACACTTTCAGACAAAACCCGTCACAAAACACGGCACATGTCACATTTTTTCAAGATTTGTCACTACACGACAAACTTTTCTCATAATGTACATACATAAATAGCATACGGTACAAAACACCAAAGCATGCATTTCATTAGAGAGGCACTTTATTTTCACAAATAAGAGCTAATCTACACATTTCTGCACAAAATACACATACCCACAATTTTTACATGTCCATTTTCAACAATTCATCAAGAATTTCACAAAAAGGCATAAAAAAAAATAATAACAAAAAAATTCAAAAATGCGAAAAACTAAAACCTAGTTCTAGCATTCAAAAATTCGAGCAGGGAATCAAAACGGAGCAGTTTCTTACCTCCCAGACGTTCCTAGAGCGACGATTGTGCACCTCCGGATTCGGATACAAGACATCGGGTTCTTCGAAAGATGGAACGAACGAGATCCAATTTCTTTGAAGCTCCATCCGTTGCTCGACCACCTCTTGGCTAACGTTGACGACGACTCCTTCGAGATCCTTCGGCCATGGCAAGCAATTCAAAAAAAAAAAATTGTTGATTTTGGTTAACAATGGAGGGTTTTTCTCTCTCTCTCTACTTGGTTCCACGAGCTGGAAATGGGAAATGAAGGGGATGCCTCGGTTTTAAACCAGTCAAAACACAGGAAGCGTAAATTTCAACATTGGTCCGTACGGACCTCTTTGCGGCCCGAGGTTGGTCCGTACGGACCTCTTTGCAAGGGGTGGCCAAATTACTTTCTGCCCTCATAATCTTTGCCCTAGGCATCCTAAGGCCTTTTCCGGCCAAATCCAAGTGCGAGAATGGTCCCTAACCCTTCAATTCAATCCCGGTAGTCGGTGTAAGACCGGTCCTCGCCCACTCAACGGAAATTCAATCCCCGGCAGTCAGCGTAAGCCCGATCCTCGCCCGCTCAACGGCAATTCAAGAAGGAGCCAACACCTCCCAGTACGAATATCAAGGCACGAGACGCCTCCAAAACGCCCGACGGCAATTCCGGAAAGGAGCGACACACTCCCGACATGAATATCAAGGCACAAGACGCCTCCAAACGCTCAACGACAACTCAACCACTGGCCCTCAAAAGAGGTTCGAAGTCATCTTCCCAACAGAAAAGGGCCCCTACAAGGTCACGCATCCCCAGCAATGCAAGCACCGGCCGTCAGTGTAAGACCGGTCCTCGCCCACTCCAACGGCAATTCAACCGCCGGCCGTCAGTGTAAGACCGGTCCTCGCCCACTCCAACGGCAATTCAACCGCCGGCCGTCAACGTAAGACCGGTCCTCGCCCACTTCAACGGCAATTCAACCACCGGCCGTCAGCGTAAGACCGGTCCTCGCCCACTCCAACGGCAATTCAATCCCCGGCCGTCAGTGTAAGACCGGTCCTCGCCCACTTCAACGGCAATTCAATCCCCGGCAGTCAGCGTAAGCCCGATCCTCGCCCACTCAATGGCAATTCAAGAAGGAGCCAACACCTCCCAGTACGAATATCAAGGCACGAGACGCCTCCAAAACGCCCGAAGGCAATTTCGGAAGAGCTGACACCTCCCGGCCACGAATATCAAGGCCACAAGACGCCTCCAAACGGCAACGACAACTCAACCACGAGCCCTCGAAAAGAGGTTCGAAGTCATCTTCCCAACGGAAAAAGGCCCTACTGGTCACGCATCCCCATCAATGCAAGCACCGGCCATCAAAGTAAGCCCGAGCTCCTCCCCCAACAAGTCAAAGGGAAGTCATACAAAACTGCATATCCCCAGCACCGACCATCATCCTTGCCCACTCAAACGGCAGAACAAGCACAAGAAGGAGCCAACACCTCCGAGTACAAGTTCCAAGGCACGAAGCGCCTCCAAAATGCCAAATGGTGAAGCAACCACCAGCCGTCATCCTTGCCCACTTCAACGGCAACGCAAGCACCGGCAGTCATCGTAAGTCCAAAATTCTACTCAACATGCAAAAACACAAAGGCATCTACGCCTCTCGCAATCAAAGCACAAGGCAGCCATGCCTCCACGACCGCCGCCAGAAGACGATTCAAAGTCCTCCCGCGTGGCACCAACCGCCGCCAGAAGACGATTCAAAGTCCTCCCGCGTGGCACCAACCGCCGCCAGAAGACGATTCAAAGTCCTCCCGCGTGGCACCAACCGCCTTGCGAAGATGATTCAAAAGTCCTCCCGCGTGGCACCAACCGCCGCCGAAAGACGATTCAAAGTCCTCCCGCGTGGCACCAGCCGCCGCGGAAAGGCGATTGAAAGTCCTCCGCGTGGCACCAGCCGCCGCCCGAAGACAATTCAAAGTCCTCCCGCGTGGCACCAGCCGCCGCCCGAAGACGATTCAAAGTCCTCCCGCGTGGCACCAAGCCGCCGAAGACGATTCAAAGTCCTCCCGCGTGGCACCAGCGCCGCGAGCTGCAACGGAAGATGATTCAAGTCCTCATACATATCCCCGGCCGGGAAGGCTTTAAACCACTCGATCAGGAGGCTGCTCATCAGCAAACTACTACCTCCGGCCGGAAGGCTTTAAACCACTCGGTCAGGAGGCTGTATAAATCAGCCAAACTACTATCTCCAGCCCGGAAGGCTTTAAACCACTCGGTCCGGAAGACCGTATAAACCTCCCACATCACTATCTCGGCCCGGAAGGCCTTAAACCACCCGATTAGGAAAATCGTAAAATTTCCATCCCAGGACACCACCACATCCTCACAATTGACCTCAGCGGTCACCACATCCCAGGACACCACCACGTCCTTACCATTGACCTCGGCGGTCACACGACACTTCGGGCACCACCACGCCCGCACTCACAGATTTCACGACCTCGAACTACGACCGGGCTTGATTTCCGCCGGGGATACGTAGGAATCCTATCCACGGGGTCCGGCCATCGACCCATGCGGTCACCCGAGGACACCACCACGTCCTTACCACTCGACCTCGGCGGTCACACGACACTTCGGGGCACCACCACGCCCGCATTCACAAAACACTCACCCCACACCCGAACTACGACCAGGCTTGATTCCCGCCAGGGATACGTAGGAATCCTATCACGGGGTCCGGCCCTACGGCCTAAACGGTCACACAATAGGACACCACCACGTCCTCACACTGACCTCCCCGGTCACTTTATCTCCTAGCACGTGATCCAGATTAGGACCCTTATCTTATCGGCGACCCCACTTCTTTCATAAGTGACGTCGTCGAGGGGCTTCTGTAAGTACCCCAATCTGGATCACACTCCTTTCAAACACACGGGAAACACCGAAGACTCATCAACACAGTCTCGACGACCCCTCTCACTCAAAACCCTCTCTAAACCCCCAACCAAACCAAGGGAGGAGCCTTTCTGGGATAAAAAGGGACAAAAGGACCTTTCGGGAATTTTAAGGAAATTGGAAAAGAAATAATGGTCCGTACGGACCTCTTTGCTTTAATAATTACTGAATCTTCTTAAAGTCCACAATATTCCCTCAAATCCCGGGGAAAATGATTACCCTCATGCTTAGTTGGTCCGTACGGACCTCTTTGCATGCAAGATGGTCCGTACGGACCTTATTGCATAGGGAACACCATAATTACAGAATATTCACCATCATCACATATTCCCTCAAATCGAGGAAAACCAAAATTCTAGATAACCAGGGAGGTCCGTACGGACCTCTTTGCAATTTTTTCCTACTATAAATAGAGGGCTCCCCCTCCCATTTTCAGACACCTCCCTCTTCTCTCTTCCTCCCTTAGCCTTCTGGCTCCCCTCTAAGTCCTCTCGAGGCATTCCCGGCCCCTTTCGGATCCTTCCGAGGCCTTGAGCCCCCTCGTGGTGCTCAGAAGCCTCCCCGAGCGCTCCCGAGACGCTCCTGCTGCCCCGAGGCACTCTCGAGATACTCACGAGGCCCTCGTGGTACTCGAGGCCTTGCACAGTCTTTCCACGGTGTCCCGGCTCTTTCCGAAGTCAAGCGACGATCCCAAACCATGCCGAAACTCTGCCCGAGTGACTCCTGCCACCACAACGCACGCCGAACCTCTGCCCGAGTGATCCCGACGATCCCCACGCATGCCGAACCTCTGCCCAAACGCAGCCTGCAACCTCAACCCACGCCGAAACTCTGTCCGCAGACAACCGGCATCTCCCGAAGCAATCCCGATCCGCACCGGAACGCTACTCCGACCTCAAACACTATTCCTCAGCGGAAGACAGACACGAACCAACATTGGTAAGGCTTCCTTCCGTTACTATTTCAATACATTTCCATACATAGCATACAATGTAGACATCCGGTACAGCATGCATTTTTAAAAGCACACACACACACACACAACATTTAAAGGATATTAGGGGTATCCGAAAGACTCGTTTTACGAGGCGACTCGGGTGAGCTCTAATATTCTAATATTCTCTTCCCGAGGAGTCATCTGACCTCCGAACTCAAAATCTCATCACACAAAAACAGTTTAAAATTATCTTTAAGGCGTGCCCTTTTCAATGTTTTGGGCTTAATAAAAACGGCGTGGCGACTCTACAAAAATGCGAAAGCAAAATGGCGGGAACGAACCGCTCCAACGAAAGATTGCCGGATGCAGGAATGCGAAACTGCTCGGATCCGGGCTATTTCACCCCTGAGATCTTGTCCGAAGAAGAGTGTATGGAAGCTCTAGAGAGAGTCTTAAAGTTTGAAGCGACCCCGGTCCCCTTCCTATCTTATGACGACAGTGATGTTTTCTTGGTAATTCCTAAGTTAGGGGAAGAGTCCAGGGTACCCCTTATATGGCGCCAAGTATCCCGACCTGCTTTTGCCCTCATTGGTCATCAGAGTCTAGATGAAAGTTCTCACATGAGTTACTGTAGTGATACTGAAGAAGACACAGTTGAAATGCCAGAAGGAACAGTAGAGGATTGGTTAGCCCAGAAGCCGAAAAGCCCAGAAAACCCTCCCGACAGTAAGGAACAGGAACCTGCCATGAGGTTTGACCCTGCAGAAATCCTTCTCGATGATGGAATCTCCCACTTCAGAAAATGCTTGGCCAATGTCAAAGATGCCGTCAGAAGGCTGACCACTAGAGAAAGAAGGGATATGCTTGACAGTGATGAGGAATGCGACCCCACTCTACTGAAAAGGTTGCTAGGTCCAGGTGAGAAAGTCATCCGCCAAACTCCAAATCCCGGGAATGATAATTCCTGTTGCATGCTGACCCTGAAAAGCCTGAATGAGACTGTCAAAGCTCTGAGTGAAGAAGATGAAGCTGAGACCAACCGGTTGCTAAGCCAGTTAAGAATTCAAAACCCAGAAAAGGCCAGAAAGCCAGTGACCTGGGATCAGATTCGGGAAGCTGCCTATGCCCCGGATCGTGCTGTTAATCAGATTAATCAGCAGAGTTGGCCATGTGCCAGCAAGAGCCCGCCTCTAACTTTGAAAGAGCTGAAAGAATCCTCCAGTAGGAATGATGACTCAGAAAAGTCTAATGTCTATGTGATGACTCGGTCTGGACAGATGAGTGTTGATCAGCCTAAGGGTGACAAAAGAAATGCCATCTCCGAGCCGAAAACAGACAAAAGACCTTACAAGCCAGAAGCAGAAAAGCCAGACTCTGAAAAAGAGGATCCGGTCTTGGCTTCAGTGAAGTGTACTCGAGGCAATATCTCCTTGTGGTCCCCTGTTAACCTCTTACGCATTACCTCATAAGTGAAGCTAGAAGAAAGTCGCCCCGAAGACCATGGTGCCCATAGATGTCACCCCAGATGAGGTCGTCCAGATGATTGGAAGTATCCACTACGGAAACATCATTACCTTCACTGACTTGGACCTGCCAAAATATGGGGCTAGTCATAACGAACCCCTTTACATCACAGTCCAGTTGGAAGAACGCCGATTGCCAAGGGTACTAGTTGACGGAGGGTCTGCAATGAACGTCCTGCCAGCAAAGATGATGGATTTGTTGGATTTGAAGCCCACAGATTTGAAGCCTTCTAGTCAGACTATTAAGGCCTATGATTCCACAGCATGATCAGTTCTGGGGATTGCTACTCTCAAGTTGTGGTTTGGCAAAAAGGCCATGGATGTTGATTTCCAAGTGATTGACATTCCCATTTCATTTACCGCTCTGCTTGGACGACCTTGGATTCACCAGATAAATGGGGTAGCCTCTACTTTGCACCAATGTGTCAAATTCCAGTCAGGTGATGGGACTATTACTACTATCTATGGAGACAGTGTCACCGTGGAAGGTACCAGCACTGGAGGCATCCCGATCCTAGAGATCAAGCATGATGATGAAGGGTTTGCCTTGACCGGATTCTCTGTAGCTTCTTCCAAAGCACAAGTGTGTTGCACTGACCTAACTACTACCTCCGACAAGATACCTCCTGCCATGCGAATGATAAGAAAAATGGGTTATCTTCCGGGGCTTGGATTGGGTAAAACACTTCAGGGTCGCAATGTTGTTATTGATGTAAAGGAACAGACTACCAGATACGACTTGGGATACAAACCGAATTCTCGGGATGACAGAAAAGCTAAAGGCACAGTTCCAGAAAAACGAAGTGAAGGGGTCCGTCTCCATCCTTACAGCTTGTCTCTGACCCAGTACTTCACAAGAGGTGGGACCCAATATGATGAAAGTGATCGCCAGATCTCCTTGAGAAGAACTCTTCTGGAAAATCTTGAGAAAGTTCGGGGAAAACCAGTGAATCCTGTTCGAAGAATGTTCCTTGACTTGCCAGACATGCCTGGGTCTACCACTCTTGTTCAGAACAAGTATGCCTTCAAAGGAAACCCAGACAGTTTCAAAGAGTCAGCACTCTCCTCATCCGGGGTAATGGATTTCTCTGCCTTTGAGCTAGCTCTTCCGAAGATCAGCCAGATAGAAGCTGCCGATAGCGAAGACAGTGAGTTGGGTTTGCAAAAGTTGTTTGATGAAGAAGCACAGATCCCGGATTTGATCGACTTCAGCTCAGATGACGAGGTCATTGCCATAATTGGAGACGGTGATAAAGAGCCTTTTGATCCTCGCACTTTGGTGACTAAGACAGAGATGCCGTTGAAGAATTGGGAGACATTCTCAGGGCCGATAGCCAGTCGACAGCAAATGATCACGGAGCTTGGATTGGTACCCCGTCCTTCTCAGCCCATTCGTGTCAAACACCCTGTCATCCATACAGTTGAGTTAGGAATCTTTGAATTTCAGTCCTCCGAGTCATCCGAAGGCCTCACGGCTGAGGATTATGAATATGTAACCAATGTCATCTTTCCTCTTGCTTAGAATGAAATGACAGATCTTTCAGTATCCCCTTATTACCAACTTAACAAATGATAAATTAACTCAAAACTTAACAAGTTAACAATGAATCATTTGAACAAGATGCAAACACACTAAACGAACAATACATTAAAGAAATCTTTAAGCGGAGTTACGAGAAAGAGCGGGCCCAAGCTGCAGGAGGTTTTGACAAGTGTGAACTTGGAGTACTTGTCGAGGAACCTAAAGAGACACGGATTGGAAACTTCTTCCGGGGTTGAACGGGACGGGCGGGTCAATGCGCTCGAGAGAATACATGGGCGAACGTCTTTGCATGGTCGTACGGGGATATGCCGGGGCTAGAACAGTTCGATAGTAGAGCACGAATCCCTCTAGCACCGGATGCTAAGCCAGTGAAGCGGCGAGGAAGATCAAGTCGGGAATGGTCTCTACGGGTCAAAGAGATTGAGAAGCTACGGTCGGCACTGAGACTACGTAAAGCGATGGAACCAGGCCCCTAGCACGGGACCTCAAGCATTTTAGAGGACTCGAGGCTAATCCCGATAAGGGGAGCGTTCCTCGACATCACAGCCCCACCTGGACCAGCGGCCACCACAGTCCGGAACACGAGTACACATTCAA
>JAFEMH010007558.1:0-84985 GCA_022495995.1 Adenophora triphylla var. japonica
GAGATGCATGAGATATCCAAGACCGGGTGACCCATGCTCATGCCAAGTTTCGAGAGGAATGGAAAAGTTCCCTTTTGTCAGAAAGTTGAGAATTGACTGCAGGAATCAATGGGAGAACATTGTGTAAGGTAAGGGCTTACTCGTCCTCGTTCATTAGCTCGTCCAATCGTTATCTTGGCATAAGTGATTTTTTTAGTAGGCATATAAGCTATTGCTTTGATCCGCACACTTTAAATCTCAGAGTCACTTGCTTGCTCGCCGGATGATATAATCGGGCCAACTCGTACGTAGAACTGCCTTGCTGAATCGTATCTCTGCACTTTATCAAATTACCAGCTCGTAACATGTAGAATTAATCTCGTACATAGAACTGCTTTTGAATTGTATCAATTAGCTCGATAGTTGTTTTGCCTCGTACGTAGAACTATCTTCAGCTCGTGACATTGTGAACTTAGAGTACTTTTGATGACGAGCTAACACTTTACCTTTTGTCTGGTGCAGTTTTAACCCCTGCTCAGGAAGCTAATATGGGGAGAGTCCTTGACATTAGGAAGGCCAAGAAGAGCCAGGGAAGAGCTAATGCCAAGGAGAACCGTGAGACTGAAGCTACCAAAAGGAATGATATGCTGAAAATGGTAGAAGAGGATACTACAAAGTTTATTCCTGCTGAGGAGAACTTGGAAGAGCAAGCCGACGGCTGGTGAAAATGAGAATGCTGCTGGTGCTGAGGACCAAGGCTCTGAAGAGGTCCATGCTGTTGATGAGGAGGAGGCTGAGCTGAATATAGAGCCAGAGAGGGAGGTCGCTCAAACCAGGACCCGAGCTCAAGCTAAGTCCAAAGCCAAGACCAAAACTAAAGCTGCTTCCAAAAGAAAATCTCATGTCATTTCTTTGGATGAGGATGAAGATGAAGATGATGGAGCTCCCATCAGCAAGGTGATTAAAATTGGCCCCTCAAGAGTGAGCTCGGCGTCTGAGCAGGTTGATGCTAGTGAGCCAAAGGAGACTGAAACCAGAAATCCACCAGCTTCTCCCATTCGTGTCTCATATGACGAGCTGATTCAGAATAGAGTTGCTGAGCTGAGCAATGTGACTCCTTTGACAAGGGTAAACAGCTTGGCCAGGGAGTATCCGGAGCTGGAGTATGGTCAAGTGATTGTCCGTAGGGGGGCTGATCAGGACCTGATTAGGGAGTTTACCAACAAGCCACTGACTCCAGAAGCTTGCCGGGCTAGGGTTGGACTAGCTTCTTCTGAGGTAACTCATGTGTTTTTAATGTTCCTATTTTTCCTTTCCTTTTTTATACTGTCTCTTTCTTATGCTTGATCTAACCTCCTCCCCCTTTCCTGATAATATAGTCTCTTGCTATGATCGACTTGGCCACCACTTATTGGAAGGCTGCTGAGGAGCAGGAGAAGCTAGCCAAGTCCATGCTGGCAAAAAAGAATGACGAGCTGTTGAAGCTTGAGAAGGAAGTGGCCAAGATAGGGGAATTGCAGGAGGACAAGAAGAAGTTGCAGGCAGAGCTTGAGAAGGCAAAGGAGGAGCATTCTGATTTGGATAGCTCTTATGAGGCCTTGAAGCTGGTGAAAGATAATGAGATCAAGGCCAAAGAAGAAGCCTGGGGCCTGTTGGGTGAGGCTAATAAAGAGCTCGCTGCTCTCAAAGAGGAGAAAAAAGCCATGGCTGCAGATCTTGAAGTGGCGACTCAGCAGTTGGAAGAATGGCCAGTCACCTTGGCCAAGAAGCAGGAAGAGCTTGAAGCAGCTAGACTTAAATGGGAGGGTGAGCTCGCTGATGCCATAAAGACGGCAAAGGAAGATGCTGTTAAGGCTTACAAAGACAGCGATGAGCTCAACCAATATATTACTGAAGAAGCCAGGGGGTTCTACGAGGTGGGTCTGAGACATATGGCTCGGCGAATCATAGTGGACCCTTCTGTTGATATTTCCATCGAGCAGTTAGCCACATGGGCCTCTGAAGATCAATATAACACTGCAGCCCGACAAGGTCATTCTTTGGTGCCATTCAACGACAACGACCTGGAGCTCATAAAGAAAGATGATGAAGCTGCAGAGGCATCACCTTGGGACCCCCCTGCTATTGAAAAGGTTAATTTCAACACTATCTTGGCTGAGCTCGATGAATATGAGGATTCGGCTTTTGACGAGGAGACCCCAAAGTTCACAATCAGTGACTCACCAAGGTGGTTTATCGACCGAAAATGTTCTTGGTGAGCCATCTACCGTGGGTGATCGACCGAGGTCGATCCAACGTCCGTCGCCGGTCCAATAGAAGGCATTTCTTCTGAGTAGACTTTGATTTTAATGGTTATTGTCATCGAACAAGTTCCAAACAATTTTTGCCTTTTTTGATCTAACATTATCTGAATGCCTTGGCCCAGTTTTTGGGAGGCATAGAAACAAGTTATCATATTTTAAGTCTTAGCCCGCTTTAGGGAGACTTGTTCATATTTAATCGTAGCCAACCTTTCTTGATTGCATGTTGTATGCTTGTTGAAGTAAGTGTCGAGCTAGATATAGATAGGGTAAATGAGTCAACTTGAGCCTAGAGGCGACCTAATCTTGTTGATTTAGTCGACCTCAGACTTGGTTAACTTTTTCCTGTGAACAAGATTGACCATGAGTCGAACCTGTTCTTATTATTGTAGCTGACCTAGGGTCGGGCTAAATCTAAAAAACTGACCAAGGATCGAGTCTGTTAGAACGAAGTCGACTAAGAGTCGGACTTGTTAGATAAACAAAGCTGATTAAGAATCGAGCTTGTTAGAACGACGCTGACTAAGAGTCGAGCTCGTTAGAACGAAGTCGACTAAGAGTCGGACTTGTTTAAATAAACAAAGCTGATTAAGAATCGAGCTTGTTAGAACGACGCTGACTAAGAGTCGAGCTCGTTATGACGAAGTCGACTAAGAGTCGGACTTGTTTAAATAAACAAAGCTGATTAAGAATCGAGCTTGTTAAAACGAAGCTGACTAAGAGTCGAGCTTGTTGATGTTAATGTAACAGTATGTTTGATCGAATAAACTGCGTTTTTCATTGAAGTAGGAAACATGCTTACATCAACTTGAAACTAGAACTAAACACAAGCTTTGAAGTTTGAAACTGAAGACTAGAAGTAGTATTTGATGAGGTGAGTAGCATGCCAAGGGTGCTTCAACTCGTCACCTCCAGGATGAGCTATCATGTAGGTTCCTTCCTTGATGACTCGAGTGACTACATAGGGACCTTCCCGCCAGAGATAGCTTGTTCTGCTGGGTCCTTCTACCCGTTGCCTCAATCTTTCTTAATACATAATCTCCCACTTGGAAAGACCTTGCCTTGACCTTCTTGTCGTGATAACTTTTAGTCCGCTGCTTGTAATTGACCATTCGGAGGTAGGCTGTTTCTCGCTTCTCGTCGATCAGGTCCAAGTCGATCAACCTGTTGGTGTCATTCTCGCTCTCGATCAAAGAAGGTCACTCTAGCCGTAGGGAATCTCGAGCTCGCAGTGCCATGGCCTCGACCCATATGTGAGAGCAAAAGGGGTTTCCCCGTAGGCCCTCGAGTGGTTGTACGAACCGCCCAAAGAGCAAGGGGAGTTCGTCCAACCAATTGTTTCGTCGACCTACGAGCCCAGTCTTGAGCGAAGATAGAACAAGTTTATTTGCCGCTTGACTTGCCCATTTCCTTGAGGATAGGCGACAGTAGGATTTCCAATGTTTGATTCCCACTCGCTTCATCTCTCGTTTCGAAAGTCTCGGGAGAACTGTAACCCATTGTCAGACACTATAGCTCGGGGAAAACCAAACCGACACCAAATGAAGTCGTGTATGAAGTTGATAGCATTCTCCTCTGTGATGCGAGCTAATGGTTTGGCCTCAACCCATTTGGTGAAGTAATCTATGGCCACTATCACATACTTGCGGCTTCCTCGGGCGGGAGTGGAAGGGTCCAATCGTGTCGACGCCCACATATCAAATGGCCAAGCCGCGATCACAGAGTCTCGCTTCCGTTGTAGGCACATGGGGAAGGTTGGCAAACCTTTGGCATTGATCACATTGCTGAACAAAGTTGTGAGTGTCAGTTCTCATGTGTGGCCAGTAGTATCCCAACGTGATTAACTTGTCAGCAAGAGTCCTGGCCCCCGGGTGTCCACCACAAATTCCACTATGCACTTCGTGTATCAATAGGGCGACCTCTTGGGGGTGGATGCACTTTAGCAATGGCCGGGTATAAGATCTCCTGAACAGGTCACCTCCTTGAATGACATATCTTGGAGCTTTCTTTTTGATAGCTCGAGACTTCTTCTCGTCATCTGGTAGCTCGCCACTTCCAATGTATGCCTTCATTTCCTCGATCCAACACTTCCCCTGAGTCCAATTTCTTGTGGGATCATCGATGCATTGAATTTTCACTCTTTCATAGGCTGGATTCTCGAGGAAGGAGATGGGCTCCTCATGCGGCTCATCTGAAGTAGCTAGTTTCGAGAGGAGGTCGGCCAGCTCGTTATCTTCTCTTCCAATCCTTTGAATCTCCTGAATTCTAAGTCCTTTATCAGCTCTTTCACCAGTTCGCGATTTGATCAATGTGGCACCGAGCACCTCATACTCGCCCGACCTGGTTGACTATCAACTGCGAATCACAAGAAGCCATGATCTTAGTCGCTCCAAAACACTTGGCATACTCGATAGCCGCAATCAAGGCTTCATATTCGGCTTGGTTGTTGGAAGCGTCAAATTTGAACCTTAGCGATTCCTCGTAAACAGCCCCCGACTGGCTCGACCAAGACAATTCCAAACTTCCACCGACATTTTGGTTGCCGACCCGTCCGAATAGATCTTCCAACAATCGACGGGTAGAGTGATGGCGACTTGTGACTCGGCTCTTTCCCTTTGCCCTTTTCTTTGGAGCTCGCCGCTCGTCATCTTCCTTGGTGAACGTAAGCTCGACCAAGAAGTCAGCCAGAGCTTGAGCTTTCAACGCCTTTCGAGGTCGATACTCAATGTCAAATTCGGTGAGGGCAATTGACCAACCGAGTAGTCGACCCGAACTCTCCGGCCAGGCGATTTTTCTTAAAGGAGCATTGGTAAGAACCACGATTGGATGAGCCGAAAATAAGCTCGTAACTTTCTTGAAGCTACGACTAGAGCATAAGCGACTTTCTCAAATAAGTTGTAATACCCGCTTTCCACATCCGATAAAGCTTTGTTGATATAGTACATGTGCTTGAAGCCCTTCATCCTCTCTAATCAATACCGCAAAGAATCGACTTGTCTCCTACGTATAGATACACAAATAAAGTTTCACCGGTCGTCGGGCTACCGAGCGCAGGTGGAGTTGCAAGATAATCCTTCAATTGTTGGAACGACGAATGACATTCGGTCGATCGTCCATTCAAAGCTTTTCGTCCCCTCAACGCTTTGAAGAAGGGGAGAGATCTCTCTGCTGATTTAGATATGAAGCGACCAAGAGCTGCTACCCTTCCGTTAAGTCGCTGCATCTCTTTGACACTGGTAGGAGCCTTCATGTCGACTAAAGCCTTTATCTTCTCTGGATTAGCTTCTATGCCTCTTTGAGATACCATGAATCCCAAGAACTTGCCAGGCCACTCCAAACACACATTTCTTGGGATTGAGCTTCATGTCGTTTGCTCGTAAATTGGCGAATGTCTCCTTTAGATTCGACTACGTGACTCCCGGCCTTGGTTTTAATGACCATGTCGTCAACGTAAGCCTCCATATTTCGACCAATTTGTGAGGAAAAGACTTTATTCACCATTCTCTGATAAGTTGCACCCGCATTCTTCAAACCAAATGGCATCATATTGTAGCAGTAGATGCCCCCAGCTGCTTGAAATGCTGTTTTGACTATATCATCCTCGTGCATCTTAATCTGGTGGTAGCCTGAGTAAGCGTCGAGGAAACTGAGGGTGGAGTGACCAGCAATAGAATCAACTAGCTTGTCGATCCTTGGAAGGGGATAACTGTCCTTTGGGCAAGCTAGATTAAGAGTAGTGAAGTCGACACACATCCGCCATTTGCCATTTGATTTCTTCACCATGACCACGTTGGCCAACCACGTTGTATGAGTGGCCTCTTTGATTATCCCTGCACTCAAAAGTTTTTGTACCTCGGCTTATAGCTTCCTCCTTGTCGCGAGCAAAGCTTCTCAATTTCTGGGTCTAGGCTTAATGGTCGGGTTGACTTCGAGCCGATGAACAGCGACCTCCTCCTTGATTCCCTCATGTCCTCTACTCTCCATGCGAAGACATCACTGCTTTCTTTGAGTAGCTTGATAATTTCTGCTCGCTCCTCAACTGATAACTGCTTTCCAATTTGAATTTTTTGGTCGGGATATGAAGAGTTGGTAATGACTGACTCCAGCTCATCTACAACTTCTAACTCTGGTCCATCTCTGAACTGTAGTGTCTCCACTATGATTTCCCTGACCGTTTGCCTTTCTTCAGCTCCCAAATGCGGAGCTTCCTCTGCTATCATATCATCGAAGCTTGCCGCAACCTTGTTGGTAGGGGCCCCCGAGTTATTGTCTATCTGGAGGCATAGGTCTCCTATGACGACTTGATCGACCATAACTACATCTGAATCGACCTCAGTGGTGTTAGAGTGACGTGTCGACTCAAGCATGACCTCGTCATTTGAGCGATAGGTCGACTCTACCACGTCGGTGATCGTTGACAGTCGGGTAGTTTTGGTGACTGGCTAAGAAAGCTTCAAGTAACCATCAGCCTCAATCTCTAGCTCCCTTTTCTTCCTTTCTCTTAGAACATGATCCGGTATAAGCACGAGCCGTGCCTTGTACGCAACCCACTCCAGCAGTGTGGGGAACTTTACTCGCCGGTGAGGAATTGATGCTACCATTCCAAGAGCGACCTGTCCAGGAATTCCAAGTATGGCGGCATAGTCACTATTTACATCAATTACGATAAATTGTACCTTCGAGACAATCCTGAGGGGGTGCTGGCCTAGGTCGACGTCGAGCACTATCTGGCCTTTAGCATCAACTCGGTGGTTGGTGAAGCCCTCCAACCTGCCATCATATCTCTCCAGCTGTTCATCATTAAGACCCATTTCCTTGAAAGTTTTGTAAAACAAAATATCCTTGCAGGCCCCCGTGTCGACTAGGAGTCTGCTCGTCGTACATCCATCAATGAGACCTGGGATGACGAGAACTTGCTCCCTAGCCGCCATATTAGTTGCCAATTCGTGGGGGTAGAAGCTGATCGCCTCATTGTAAGTGCTCCAATTTGAGCTTGTTAGTATTTTTGTTAGAAAATTAACGAAAGTTATAACATTTCTAACAATTCCTAACATTCCTAACATTTCTAACCAAGTAAGGGTAGATTAGGGATTGCCAAAAAAAGATAAACCAAGAAAGGAATCAAAAAAGCAAAAGAAATAGTCAAAAACCAAAAATAGAAACTGCTGGAACAAAAACTGGCTGTTAATTTGATTTTTTTTGAAAAATATTCCTTGTGTCCAAAGCCTGAAGCTGTAATTAATGAACAGTGCACGCTGACAGACACCTCCGCGCGGATATGATTGCATTTTCCAGAGGCTTATAAATTGAACCCTCCTCTCTCAGTTTATAGAACACATTTTTGATCACAGCAACGAAGTTCTGGCGAAATATAGAGAGAAAACAGTGGGAATCTCTAGATTGCCACTATTTTCTCTTGAATCTTTCCCAATCTCACTCCAAACACAAATACAAACACCAAACCTTGATACTCCTCAAGCCAAACACCAAATCTTGATACTCCTCAAGTCAAATTCCAAGCCTAGGAAGATAGGGTGTCACCATTGGTAAAGCCCTCCTTCTTGAAACCCTAAAACTCCCTTTTAATTTCTTGTTCATCTTGTTCTTCCTACTTTGATCTACTTTATGTCTAGTTTAACTTAAGTCTTGACCTAAGATGGTCATCTTGAAGTTCATCTTCATGAATGACCATCTCAAATGGTCCATATTCTAAATCTCTAGTTGGTTTTCTCTTTAATTTCATCTTTACAAAGATCCCCTTTCCCTTTGCAAAGGATATGTTTAAACCCCATAAATTCCCCAAGGATGACTTGAATATGATAACCACTTGACACAAGGTAGTGGAATCAAGTCTAGGGATGAAAATGGGGTGAACATAGATGCAAACCCCCCAAAAATCACATTTTCCCTCAAGAACATCTTGCTGTCCAGTAGCATTGTTCTGAGAACTCAGTCCATTTCCCTATTTTTTGGACCCAGTAAAACTTGGAATTGGGTGTTGACTACAAAATACTTTTTGTAGCCAACATCCATATCTTTCCAGACATATTTTTATTTTATTTTTTGCGTGAGTAAAACTCCATTTTTCAAATTTTCTTTTAAAGGTCAGTTCATCAGTCTCTGGAAATCCAGATTTCAGATCTGAGATTTCCAGAAGGTTTTGACCCCTCAAATCATCTCCAAAATTAAAAGTTCTTTTACAGAAACCTTTTTTAAGGTGTTTTGAACATTTTTCATTCCCGGACTTTTCCCAGATTCTGGAGTTTTCAAGCCCTAAAGTCCATTTCAAAGTCAAGGGTCAACTGCCTTTTCCATTCTGGCAGAAATGGTTTTCAACTTCCAAAAATCTTTTGAGTTCCAAATCTCAACCCAAAAATCATCCAAAAAATCATGGGATCAGTTTAAAGCCTTAAAAAGAGTTCCCAATTTTTACTTACCTCAGTTTCAACTTATTTTGGCCAAAACACATACACACACACACACACACAACAAAGGATTTTGAATGTTTGGAAGACTCGTTTTTACGAGGCGTTCCGGGTGCACACTAACGTCCTTCCCGACGCGTAACATGACCTCCGAACCTAAATCTCTGATCTCGGGCTTTTTTCAAAGTTTTGGCCTTCAAAATTAAAATGGCGTGGCGACTCCGTTTTGATTTTCAAAAAAAATCGGGTACATCACAGTGGCGACTCCGCTGGGGAAAAATAAGCTTTTTCTAAAAAAAAATGATATTTGGTATATTGGTGGAAACCATTAAACTTCCCGTTATCGCCTCCTAACACGAGTCGGGGATAAATTGTGGTCTAACAATCCCACGTACCGGTATCATTATTTTCAAAAAAAAAAGGAAAAGCTTTTGAGGGTCAAGCTTCCGTCTCAACATTTGAAAATCCTTTGCTTTGTGTGTGTTGATTTTTGCACAGTTTTCGTGTTTGTTTTTGGCCGCCTTGGAAAAGTCAAAATTTTGACTGTCGGAATAATGTCCCTAACTGTCGGAATTTTTGTGCTTATGTGCTTATGTGTTCATAAAATTTTCAAAAAAAAATTTTCAAAAAAAAATTCAAAAAAAAATCATGCATCATGCCTTTTTAAGACACATAAAAAATTTCTATTTTTCTCGTAAAAGAAGATAGACTGCTTGCACACTACGCGCACGTGACCTTACACCGCACACTACGTCCCTAACCCGGGAAATCCTTGTCGCGGTCCGTTTGGTCTTATTACGCCTCTCGGATGAGCACAGACTACCCAAACATCCCATGGAGCCTCGTGTCGACCACGCACTTGTCCGTGACACACTTTGTCCGAGACCCGCTTGGTTTTTAGTCCGGTCCGTGTCATGCCCCCGTCCATGTATAGACCTTTCCTTTCAAGCCTTTGTCGGCATACCGACCCAATATCTTTCGGGACCCTAATCGCCGAAGTTCGCCGGTTTCCGCCGCGGACTTTGACCAAGATATTGACCGGCGCCTTGACTTCGGCCGATCGCACAAATTATACACCGACTCCCAAAGCATTGACACTGAGTCATCAAGGATTAATGAATATTCCATGCCTAATTACGGCTTAACTGACGACAAGTCAAGATCAATCGTGGACGCTTATCGCTCCAAATCATACCGACTTTTCGCCGAGCCCCTGGGACATGATCTTGACTTTTGACGTCGCCTTTGTCCGTAATTTACATCGAATGCTCGTTAAGACTCGATTACCCGCCGTACTTTTAGGATCGTTTTCTTTCGGTCGGTGGGACCCGCTTGCCCTATAGGACCCTCGCCGGGCCGTCCACCCCGGGAGGTCGAAATACAGTGTGGAATACGAGGGGCTTATAGACGTAGTGACGGGCCCACCGATCCAGAATCGAGTAGTTTGCAAAAAAAAAAAAAGAGCAATCTTTTCCAACCGATTAGGTTAATAAAACGTGTTTTAAGTAAACATGAACAAATAATTGCATGTTGCACGAGCCTTGAGCCCAAACACCTACCCACCTTCAATTCCCGCCATCTCGAACCCTCGTGTCTTTCCCCCGCAGCCTCCGCACAAAGCTTGGTTTCGGAGCACCGGTCACCGTTTGATCGGTTGGGAAGAGTCAAGCGCATCGTCGCCTTCGTGCGTTTGTTTCAACTCCGGGTTTCGTAATGTCTCGCATCGCCGGTAACGATGGGGACAACGTCACTCCGCCTCCCGGACTCCTCGCAGAACAAAGAATGGAATCAGCTAGTGCACGTATGAGAGTGCGACAGAAGCACAAATGAATAGCCTTATCGAGGCTATTAAGAGCCATGGTCTGGCCGCCGGCCTCAACCCGATGGCACCTTCACCGTGGAAGAAGAGGAAGACCTCAACCCCACTCTTGGTCGCCCGACTACCCAGGATGCCACCACCGGCCTCCCACGGTACTACCACCGTAATCCATGCTTCTCGGCCTCCGGGTCAGCCGGCCTCCCCAAATGCGCACCACCGGATCCCTGCAGCCCGACGAGACGAGCCAATTCCCAGTCCTCAGCTGGGACAAAATCGCACGGAATATCTTCTCATGCTTGGGGCTACCCCTAATGCCACAAAGAAATGGGATCCCACCTCGCTTCGGGACCAATCAATCCGACCTTCACAAAGAACGGTTTGGGATACCACCCCGCTTGGTTCTGGCAACAATCAGAGTCCCACCTCGTAATGGTACTAGCTCGCCGCTCCTCACACAGCTCTCACAAATCCATTTTTCACTCGTACTTCTACGGGTTATCAAGCCTCCATCCCGGTGTCATCCGAATCACTGTGACCGCAGTATCCCCCCGGTTACACACCTTCGCCACAAACGCCCATGCAATTCAACAATCCAGACAAAGCCTCACACTCAAGCCTACTTATGGGCCTCACTCCGAAATCCGAGCTATCCGGCTACCTCAGTCCCGCTCTCGCCTTCCTCGCCAATGGAAAGCCAACAAAGAAGTCGCCGGGTTCTATCCTTTTGCCCAAGCTCCTACCTACACTCCCTGTGGTAATTTGGGCCAAGGACAAGTTTTCACCTATGCCCCGGAGTATGGTATTCCTTCCACCAATGCACCACCAACAGCTAGTCCTCTTCCCCGGCTCAAATATCGGCTCAGGAATTCCCGCTCCACCTTTGGATCCCCAATTGGCTTGGTTTATGGAGCAACACAAGGAAATGAAAGCACATGTGACCGAATTGACCGCCAAAAAGAACACTCGCTCTTCGGCCTACGCATCCCGACTCGATTGTCCCCCCGCTCACAAGTTTGTGATGCCCACTGGAATTGTTTGACGGGAGCGCATGCCCTAAAACTCACTTGGACACCTATACTTTGGCAATGAAGGCTAAGGGATGCACAAACCAGCCAGCTGGCCGATTACTTTAGTCTCTCTTTGAAGTCGTGGGCTTTGAAATGGTTTTTCCGATTGCGGCAAAGCTAGGGCTACTTGGGAACAGATCACCAAGACTTTCACTGATAAGTATAAAGCCAACTTGGAATGGGAGACAAACAGAGTTGACTGCAAAACAACGATGCAACGCCCTAATGAGAATATTGGGGATTTCTATAAGAGGTGGAACTTAAAGCTCAGTGAAATGGCCATTCCTCCCTCCGACGAGGAGCGCTTAGACATCTTTCGCCATGCTTGAAGCCGCATTTGAGAGCTTCCTCGCCACTTCCCTACGCCGACTTGCGTGCAATGGTTAATTCCGGGGCTAAGTTCGAAAAGGCTTACAATCGCCAGCCGACCGCCGCACTCGCTACAGATACCGGGTTTCTTCCACCTCCAACACGCCTCCCGCCCAACCAAAAGGTAAAGAAGTGATTAGCTATGCGGGACAGATCATAACAATGCCACTTCCTTTGTTCCCAAGAAACCCGATCCATCCAGATCCCGGCTCCAAAACTTGGGAAACTTTGGGATGCCTTTGAGTGATATCTTCAGAGGTTTGGTGAGAGAAGGTTTGCTCCGGCCTTTGGAAAATTATCGCCTAGAAACCCCAATGCTCCTTCGATACCTCCAAGCATCAGGCCTTTCATCGCACTACGGGCACCCGACGGATGATTGCGTCCCCCGAAAAAAGGCCATCCAAGGTTTGATTGAGCAAGGGAGGTTAGAGATGCCCGAAGGGCCTAACACTATCAATAACCCGCTCCCTAACAACATACGAGTGTCAACATGATCGAGTTTGGTGGTTCAAGCCTCAAGGGCATAATGGAATTTGACACGCCCCTCGCGAGGTCGGTGAATCAGCCATCGCAGCGATGAAAGTGTTTGGATTAAGAAAGAGATTGCCAAGGAAATCCCGATGGAAAGATCTCGCAATAGCTCCCGTCTCCAAAGGCCGAAGAATAGATGCATGGTTCAACAAAGAAAGAGCGCCTAGACTGGGGCTACCTATCTTTAAAATAGTCTTTTCGAGTCAACCTTCGTAGGGTCTAGTACTTTTCTTTCACCTAAGTCCTTCCCCGGACATTTGTCGTTGTAGTCCATTTTGGACATAGTGGTTAAATGCCTAACTTTTAATATAAGTCTTTTTTCTCTTCTTGCTAGACTCGAGACATCACTTGCGCACCCACGTTACACTTAATTGAAATGGTTTTATCCAAAATGATCACTTGTGCCGCCAACCACTAATTCTTTTGAAATGATTAATATTTAAATTAATCGGAGTGAGAAAATCAATTGATATCCTTCCCAAATTGGGGCTTACCAACTCCCCTCGTCTCGCATCTCATATGCTCACATCCCTTTCATCATCATCCCCTCGTTGCTCGATGAATTTGCATGGATCTTTTCTCATTTAAAGCTTAAGCAAGCAATGAAGACTTAATCTCGTTTAGGTCATCCTAGTGGATTGCGGTTGAAGCCTTTCACCCATAGGAAAGCCATTATCTCACCCTCACTAAACACTACCCTTTCATTTCAAGATCGGCATGTTTTGAAACCCCGTTTAGCCATCACCTTTGATCCTTATTGAGAGAGAAGTCCAAGCAAGACCAAGAAGTTAGCTTCGAGAGTCGGCGATGCGCAAAATATCTCAAGCCATGAGGGAAGGACAAAGATAATCCTCAACTTCTCGTGAGGCCTTCCAAGTTATCAAAAGAAGGATTTTAAATCCTCACAATTCAAGAAGAATCCTCAACGCCTCAGAGGCCTTAAAAAAAAAAGGAAAGAGAAAAGTTCAAGCCAAAAAAAAAAAGAGAAAGAAATAGAAAAGTTCAAGCAAGAGCTTAAAAAAAAAAAAAAAAAAAAAAAAAAAAAAGAGAAGGGACCGTCGATCCTCACAATTCAACAAGAGTCCCCGACTTCTCAAGAAGCTCTCCAATGATCAAAAAGGAGCCCGAATTCTCGCAAGTTCGCAAAGGTTCTCGATAGCTTGGACTTCCTCTCACCATTACCTTAAATCAATCCTAAGCCATCCTCTCGATTTTAGAGGATACTCCCATTACCATAAATCAATCCCAAGCCATCCTCTCTATTTTAGAGGATATTCCCATTTCCGCGACCAATCCCAAGCCATCCTCTCGCTTAGAGGATATTCCCATTACCATCGCCTTTGGCCAAAGTCAAAATTTGACCTCTCACTCTTAGAGGCAATCAATCTTCCCCGCCATAGATTTCCCAAACACATCCCCGCAAGCCAACCTCTCATCTTTAGAGGTTCGCCAAGAAAAGGCCCAAATTTCCGGCCTCTCACTTTAAGAGGTCATAACTTCCAAAATTACCCGATGGCCGATCGAAGCCCGGAAACCCACCGCAATTCCTATCGGATAGCAATTTCATCGTAAAATATAAATCAAATTAATGCTTCATTGCTTGGCTTAAATTGGAGCCAAATCCATCTCGGCTCAAATGATCAAAGATTGTGCAAATTCAAGTCTCGATTCATTCGACATTTCATGTGAGCATATTTCATTTCTCCTCCACAAACACTTGCCGTGGATGTCCCACTTGGGGCTTCGCATCCGTGTCTTTCATGAACACTCTAAGGGGATATGTTATTCGAATCCTCCAAATCCTCAAATTCCCAAAAGGTCCTCAAAGTCTTGAATTTTCACATTCATTCTCTCTTCATTCGGGATAAGCCCGAACTACGGCGACCCGAGCTCTTCATGATGGAGGGAACGTAGGCAACCGTAAATGGTCCTAGCCGAAATCACAAACAAATCTCAAAAATCCGGTCTCATCAAGGATCGTCCCTATACACTTTCCGCCCTTCCAAGCTTGATTTTCGATATCGCTGGTTTTCTCCTTGTGATTAATCAAAATATTTGTTCATATCGATTTAGGGATTGAATAACCCGAACATTAACAAAGGGTTTTAAGCAAACTTTGTGATCATCATGAATAAGACAAGTTTTCAAGTGTCTCGACAAGTCTTCTCTCTCCATCATAGGGAAATAGAGCCAAACACTGTCTTTCTGTGTCGCAGGGCTTCCATACACTTTTCCACACCTTGTGATGCTTATACTCTCTCAAAAGAGTCAAACCAAAAGCGAGAGTGTCATACACAAATTCGGGAGACATTCCCATCTTTCAAAAGATATGCCCTCGCACGTAAACATTTCTCGAGTCTTGTCCAAGAATCGGTTGGACTAAGGTCCGAAAAGATGGGTTCCCCTCTCGTAAGACTACTCAATTTCTTCATGCCGGGGCTTGCTAAGCGGTTCTCCTGTGTTCTCCCCGTAGTGCCTCTTCAAGCCGGGGCTTATGTAGTCATCTTTGGGTCCACGTTGGGTTCTTCACCACGAGATAGACTCGCCAAATCGCTTCTTCCAAATCTGACTTCGCCTACTCAGATCCGGGCTTTGTCAAGATGGTCTTTGACCCGAATTTTATCAAGTCGCAAGAAAGAATTTCGGCTTTTCGTAACTTGGTACACGGTAGCCTTCCCGTAGCATCGGAATTCAAGATCGTGGTTTCTCCCGGCATTAGCAATTCCATCAAATCATCCTCCTGACAAGGTTTCGGCCAAGGTCACAATCATCCAAATGAAAGAAGCTTCACTCAGATTCAACGTTGGCCCTAAAGTCCTCGTCCGCTGCCTTCAAATGACCAAGAATGAGAGGGAAAGTTTCAATCAAGACCCGGATCCGAATCCAATCTCATCAAGATTGAGGTCCATGTGATATTGCCGACAAAACCTCACCAACAACCGTCGTTTAAATCGCGATCAAGGGTTCTCATCCCCCACTTGATCAAAATCTGCTCCAAGCCAGCCTCCATACCCATGCATCCCTACTAAAATCTCCCCAAGGGCTCATGTAGCATGCACAAAACTTGAGTCAATAGGAATAATCCTAAATCATCGAAGATCATAAATCATAATTTTCCCCGCCAGAGCTTAGGCTAAGTGCATCTTCGAAAGCAAGTAAATGCATCATCCCATAATCATTTTTGGTTCCATGCATGCATACATCCTGTCATCATAAATGCCATATATGCATCTTCCTCTTCACTAACGAATGCGGTGAATTCAAACGTGAAATCAAATCCCCTTTTTTTCGGCAGAAGGATGATCTTCACCAAAGACGACCTCCAATGAATGAAGACGCCTCCAACATCTACAGCTTGGCAAAGACAAGCTCCGGCGGCTCGCAACTTGCTAAAGACGACCTCCAATGTCCACAAATGGATGAAAACAAATTTCCCAATGAAGACCACCTCCAAGTCTACAATTCCCGGGTCGAGACGCCAAGTTCTCGAATACAAGCCTGGCCGTGGACGCCAAGTTCTCAAATGCAAATCGGTCGTGGACGCCAAGTTCTCAAATGCAAATCAAATGCCGGCTTGGTCGTAGACGCCAAGTTCTCAAATACAATTCGGGCCGAGACGCCAAGTTCTCAAATACAGCTTCTGGCGTGGACGCCAAGTTCTCAAATGCAAATCAAATGCCACTTACGTAGACGCCAAGTTCTCACATACAAACCGGCCGTAGACGCCAAGTTCTCCAATACAACCGGCCGTGACGCCAAGTTCTCAAATACAAATCGGTCGTAGACGCCAAGTTCTCCAAAGCAAGAAGGCCGAGACGCCAAGCTCTCCAATACAATGCGGTCGAGACACCAAGTTCTCAAAAGCAAGAAGTCCCAATGTGAATACAAGCTCAACCACCTCTACAAGGTCGACGATCAACAAAGAAGATGCAGACTCAACCAAACTCCTCCTTCAGTCAAAATGCTTCCAAAGACAAAGAAATCGTCGGCAGAAACCGTCCCACGAACAAAGAACTTAACAACTCTTCATCAACATCGCCGTAGCCTCAACCCTTCCGGCAACTACAAAGCACAAAGACATTGTATGAAAGCATATCTTAAGTCAACTACTTTTCTAAAAGAACATTATCATCGATCATAGGGCGACTTCCCAAAACAAGCCAAACCATGTGGCGACTTCCCAAAAATAGTCAAACCATGGGCGACTTCCCCAAAATAGTCAAACCATAGGGTGACTTCCCAAAAACAGTCATATTACAGGGCGACTTCCCAAAAATAGTCAAACCATAGGGCGACTTCCCCAAAATAGTCAAACCATAGGGTGACTTCCCAAAAACAATGGGACATTTCCCAAAAATAGTCAAACCATAGGCGACTTTCCCAAAATAGTCGATCTTAGGGTGACTTCCCAAAAATAGTCAAAACCTTAGGCGACTTCCCAAAACAAGCCAAAACCTTAGGTGACTTCCCAAAACAAGTCCAAGCCATAGGGCGACTTCCCAAAAATAGTCAAACCATAGGCGACTTCCCAAAAATAGTCAAAACCATAGGTGGCGACTTCCCTAAAATAGTCAATCCTTGGGCGACGTCCCTAAAATAGTCAATCTTCGGGTGACTTCCCTAAAATAGTCAATCCTCGGGAGAATTCCCTAAAATGGTCAATCCTTGGATGACCCCCCTAAGAGCAGTCAATCTTGGGCACAAAGTTTTCCACGGCCTCTCGTTACGCTGCCATCCCCTTTCGACGAACTGGCCGTGAGCCTCACCATAGGTCCATCCTTTGCCTCTAACCAACATTGGTCACCCTTCTTCCCCGATAGTTCTCATGCAAGCCCGAATCTCTCCCTAGTGACGAACACCTTCAAATAGTCTCTCGAGATACCGAACTTCAACTTAGGATCATACTTCCCGAACTAAGTTCCCATTTAGGTTCATACTCCCGAACCGAACTTCAGCACTTTCTAGGTTACCATTACTTCCCGAATCTAAGTTCCCATTTAGGTTTATACCCCTTGGAACTCGAACTTCAACTTAGGATCATACTCCCGAACTAAGTTCCCATTTAGGTTCATACTCCCGAACCGAACTTCAACTTAGGATCATACTCTGAACTAAGTTTCCCATTTACGGTTCATACTCCGAATCCGAACTCGACTTAGGTTCATACTTCCCTGAATCTAAGTTCATCATTTAGGTTCATACTCCCGAACCCAGAACCTCAACTTAGGATCATACTCTGAACTAAAGTTCCCATTTAGGTTCATACTCACGAACCGAATCCAACTCGACTCTAGGTTCATACTCCCGAACTAAGTTCTCATTTTCAGTGTTCATACTCCTCCCGAACCGAACCTCGACTTTCAGAGTTCGCATACTCCTTAACTAAGTTCCCATTTAGGTTCATACTCCCGAATCCGTAACCCCGACCTTAGGTTCATACTCCTTAACTAAGTTTCCCATTTAGAGTTCATATATCCCGAACCAAACCTCAACTTAGGTTCATACTCCGAATCTCGCCTCCCATTTAGGTTCATACCCCCTCAAAAGAAATTCCCGAAGGCTAAACGTGTAAGACCGAAAAGTGCCCCGAGAAAGTTAACCTGGAATCCCATTTCTTTCATCAAAATCGTTCCCGGCAAAGCGGTTAAACGTAAGACCAAGACCGAGTGCCCCGAGAAAGTTAACGGAGGATCCCATTTCTTTACTATCAAAATCGTTCCCGGCAAGTAAAGAAAACGTAAGACCGAGGTGCCCCGAGAAAGATAACGGAATCCCGCATCTTTCATCAAAAAATCATCCCTAATTTGACAGCTTAAACATAAGACCGAGTGCCCTGAGAAAGATAACGTGAATCCCGTATCTTTCATCAAAATCATTCCCAGCAAGTAAACGTAAGACCGATTTCCTCTCGACAAATACGTGCCTGTTTTTCCTCAAAGCAAGGCTATCGAAATCCCGGCAAATAATGGGTTAACCTAATCCCAAAAGCTTGACCGTAATCTCGAGTAGATCTCGAACTACGAAAGGGCTTGATTCCTCACTCAGGGATACGTAGGTAGCCTATCATTAGGAATCAACAGCTCGGCCAAAACGTGTCACCCTCTCCTTCGGCGGCTATCGAAGTCCACCGAAAGGCCATTTCCGCAAATTAAGGCCGTCCGAGGCGCACAAAAAGCCATCATCATCAAGGTTCCGAGGCGCCTAAAAAGCCACCATCATCATCAATCGAGTGCTCCGAGGCACCTAAAACGCCATCTCCCAAGGCTTGAGGCACCTAAGACGCTATCACTAGGAAAGCGATAAATCGCAATCATCCCCGGCAAACAGAGACCGAAAATGGTCATTCCTATCTCCCAAACTCCGAGCGGATAACCATCAACTATCAGACCGAAAATGGTCATTCTCTTATCCCCGGCCAGAGTTTCTTTCTCCAAAGAACCGACCGCGTAATCCGCCTCATCGGAGTTCGAGGCACCTAAAACGCCATCATCTCCTGTGGTCAAAGACCCGAACTACGATCGGCTTGATTCCCATTCGGGATACATAGGTAGCCTATCGAATAGGTTCACCACCCGATCACTGATCATCCCGCCAAATATGGAGCCTTACTCTTATCGACGACCCCGCTTCCTTCGAAAGCGCCGTCGCCGAGGGGGCTACCGTAAGTGCTCCAATTTGAGCTTGGTAGCTTTTTGTTAGAAAATTAACGAAAGTTATAACATTTCTAACAATTCCTAACATTCCTAACATTTCTAACCAAGTAAGGGTAGAGTGGGCATTGCCAAAAGATAAACCAAGAAAAGGAATCAAAAAAGCAAAAGAAATAGTCAAAAACCAAAAATAGAAACTAACTGAACAAAAACCGGTACCGTTAATTTGATTTTTTTGAAAAAGATTTTTCTTCCCGTCCAAAGCCTCGAAAGCCGTAATTAATGAACAAAGTGCACGCCGACGACACACTCCGCGCGGATATGATTGCATTTTCCGAGAGGCTTATAAATTGAACCCTCCTCTCTCGCTTTACGAAAACACATTTTTGATCACAACAACGGTTCGGCGAAATATAGAGAGAAAACAGCTGGAATCTCTAGATTGCCACTATTTTCTCTTGAATCTTTCCCAATCTCACTCCAAACACAAATACAAACACCAAACCTTGATACTCCTCAAGCCAAACACCAAATCTTGATACTCCTCAAGTCAAATTCCAAGCCTAGGAAGATAGGGTGTCACCATTGGTAAAGCCCTCCTTCTTGAAACCCTAAAACTCCCTTTTAATTTCTTGTTCATCTTGTTCTTCCTACTTTGATCTACTTTATGTCTAGTTTAACTTAAGTCTTGACCTAAGATGGTCATCTTGAAGTTCATCTTCATGAATGACCATCTCAAATGGTCCATATTCTAAATCTCTAGTTGGTTTTCTCTTTAATTTCATCTTTACAAAGATCCCCTTTCCCTTTGCAAAGGATATGTTTAAACCCCATAAATTCCCCAAGGATGACTTGAATATGATAACCACTTGACACAAGGTAGTGGAATCAAGTCTAGGGATGAAAATGGGGTGAACATAGATGCAAACCCCCAAAAATCACATTTTCCCTCAAGAACATCTTGCTGTCCAGTAGCATTGTTCTGAGAACTCAGTCAATTTCCCTATTTTTTGGACCCAGTAAAACTTGGAATTGGGTGTTGACTACAAAATACTTTTTGTAGCCAACATCCAGATCTTTCCAGACATATTTTTATTTTATTTTTTGCGTGAGTAAAACTCCATTTTTCAAATTTTCTTTTTAAAGGTCAGTTCATCAGTCTCTGGAAATCCAGATTTCAGATCTGAGATTTCCAGAAGGTTTTGACCCCTCAAATCATCTCCAAAATTTAAAAAGTTCTTTTTTACAGAAACCTTTTTTAAGGTGTTTTGAACATTTTTCATTCCCGGACTTTTCCCAGATTCTGGAGTTTTCAAGCCCTAAAGTCCATTTCAAAGTCAAGGGTCAACTGCCTTTTCCATTCTGGCAGAAATGGTTTTCAACTTCCAAAAATCTTTTGAGTTCCAAATCTCAACCCAAAAATCATCCAAAAAATCATGGGATCAGTTTAAAGCCTTAAAAAGAGTTCCCAATTTTTACTTACCTCAGTTTCAACTTATTTTGGCCAAAACACATACACACACACACACACACAACAAAGGATTTTGAATGTTTGGAAGACTCGTTTTTACGAGGCGTTCCGGGTGCACACTAACGTCCTTCCCGACGCGTAACATGACCTCCGAACCTAAATCTCTGATCTCGGGCTTTTTTCAAAGTTTTGGCCTTCAAAATTAAAATGGCGTGGCGACTCCGTTTTGATTTTCAAAAAAAATCGGGTACATCACACTCATCTCTTACTTCTCTCCTTGGAGGCACATGTGGGGCCTTATTGAGCTGGAATATCTTATGCTTGATGGCTGTGTTGCTCGCTTGTTCAGTGATGACCCCCAGGTTCAGTCTAGGTTGCCTAGGTCCTTGTTGCCCACCGCTGGCCGCTCACCTCCCCGCCGAGGTCTCTTCACATAAGCTTCGAGTCTCCCCGGTCGACCATTCTCTGGATGATACGCTTTAATCCCAAGCAATCTCTCGTGAGATGACCGGTGTCTTTGTGGTAGTCGCGGTGCTAGCTGTTGTCCCTCCTAAACTTGTTGCCTGGATTCATTGGGACCGGAGGAGCCGGTTCAACGGCATTCAAAATCTCCGTTCGACTCACCGTGAGGGAGTGAAAGCTTCGGAGCACCTTCTCTGTCGCCCTAGTTACATTGTTTCTTTCCATTTTTATTGTTCCCCCCATTCTTGTTGGAGTCTTTTTTATCGTCAGCGACTTCAACCTTGGGGCTCTTACCATTCTTCTTTTCTTTCCTTTCCTCAGCAAGAGCGACGTTATACACCTTTTCAAACAATTCCTGTCGAGTTGTGACCGTTCGGGTTGTGAGCTCGTAGTCCATGTCTTCGAGGAAATACCACTTCGGAAGCAATTTATTACCTCTCCGTACGCGAGGTCTTCCTCTATCTTATCAACCATCTCTTTGAACTTGGTGAAATAGCTCATCGAGCTTTCATTCTTACCCCGCACCAAGTTATTCGGATCAGCTGACGGTTATCTTCCGAGCTCCCGTGCAATCGAGAAGCGGCCAAGAATTTTGTTCCTCAAGCATGCCCAAGTGGTGATACTACCGGCGGCCAGCTCAAACCATCGGGAACCAAGTTAAGGTGCTTTGATGAAGTGTGCTTAGGAGAGCTTTGCACATGTTGTCATCCTCATTGGCGACAAAACACATAGTGGCTTCCGGATAGGATATGTGGCTCCTGGCATTTGTCGACCCGTAGTACTTCTCCCGTAAGAGGCAACCCGAAAGTAGGAGGAGGTCGACTATCTCTCGATTTCTTTGGAAAAGGTCGAAGAGCAAAGTCAATTCGTTCAACCTTTCCCGTCTCTTTTTCTTCTCCTCCTCCCATTGCTCAAATTTCTTTTCATCAACAACCATTCTCTGGCATCGGGTCTCTCATCTCCTGGAGGAGCGACGTTGGACCTCGGCCTTCACTTCGGGGGAGTCACCCGCCTACTCCTTTGTCCCCGTGAGAATTGGTCCTTTCGATCTTATTGGAGATCTATGTGCATTACTTCTTTGAGGCGACTGCGCCTCTCGGCCAGAACCGGCGACTGCGCCTGTGATCTCCATGTGGCGACTGCGCCTTTCCCCTCTCACGGGCGACCTATGCCCATTTCTGTCTCTTTGAGACCACGATCTCGTGTTACTCCGCCTCGGGGAAACATGTACATTTCTATTGGTGTGCTAACCGAGTCCTCAAATCAGACAGCCTCCTGCTTCTCTGTTTACATTGAGGCTAGCTCTTAAATCATTACTCGGCACATGAACTATAGTGGGAGCTCGACGTACCATTACTGTCCTCGCCGTTCTGTCCCACACCTTCATTTGGCCTAGCACTCCCGGCTCGTTGCCCATTAGAAACCCGAGCGGGTGCCACTCTCTCGGGCGTATGTCGGCACATTTCGCCTCCTCCACGGCTATTAAGTCGGCCCTAATGCAGGCTCGCTCCGGCATCATTTCTTTCTTGCTCATGGGGTTAGTGGAGGGACTGCCCTGCTTCCCACATTAGCTTTGCCCGGTTAGACGTTTTGGGTGAGGTGGAGCTCCTTGTCCTTCCATAGGACGCTTTTCTCTCCTTGCATCGGCAATCCCTCGCCATCGCCCACGGCTGTTAGAGCGTGTCGCCCTAGCATGATGTCGTTGAGGAGGGGAGGAGTGAGGCAAATCTGCATTTCCAACGTTTGCATTGTTGTTGTTGTTCACTTCATCGTGCCCAAGTGAAGCCTCGGATACGTGTCCTTCTGAAGTCACCATTGTTGCAGGTTTGATGGAGTTTTCGAAGTCAAGTCTAAAGCACGTTCCCGGCAATGGAACCAAACTGATGCTGCAGGAAATGTGCTTATCAATCTTCCTCCACGTGGCAGGACTGATCACCTGGCTTCTTGACACAGCAGAACCCACGACTAGCCGGATGTGTCTCCGGCGAAGACACTCGGGCGTGAGAGTAAGATCACAGTTGTATATAGCACAAAATGTATTGAATAATGAACTCAGAATACAAAATGGCAGTTACCTTTGCACCGTTGGTAGTGACGAAGTATTTATAGGCAAGAGTAATGTATTTTTGGTGAGGAGACATGTCCTCCGAGATTATAGCAGCGGTTATTCAGTCATGTGAACGTGTTAGTAACTGTCCCTGATTTGTAGGGATGTGGTTACGAGAATAGTTCAACCAAATACGCCTGCAAGTATCAAGTCGTCACTTGTTAATTTAGGTCGAGGTCGCCACTCGTGGAATGGTCGACCTGACTGTCGGGTAGAGCATGGTTCGTACCCGAATTGTAGCATGGATCATGAGGTCGGACTAAGTTAGGTCGGGACCTGTAGGTCGGACCATGGGCTTAGTCGACTGACGATTGAGATGGGCTTTGGGCCTTGCTCTGACTGGGCCAGCCCTATTGAGAATGTGATAATCAAAGCTGGATGTAATTGGGCTTTACTTGCTTGGCCCAACTCGACACTTTTGGTATGTTCAATTAGTTTATGTAAATTTTAATAAAAATACAAAAATATTAAATAAGATACAAAACAAGGGTTAGGATTAGTTTATGTAATGTGGTTCGGTTTGGCAATTTGGTCTCGCGGTTCGGTTTGGTGATTCGGTCTCGCGGTCTCAAACCGCGGTTTGGTTTGGTTCGATTCGATTTGGTTTGGTTTGGGAGGGCCAGACCACAAACCAACCGAACCATGTGGTTTGTCAATATTTGAGACCGAACTGAACTATTCATACTTGAAAACCAAACCAAACCACATAGTTTGGTTCGGTTCAATCTCAAACCGCGATTTGAATCGAACCACTTACACTCCTAGTTAAGAATATGAAAAGTATAGTAGGAGACATTAAGTGGATTTTTTTTTTACGGTAAGTGTGACAAGCGGATCTTAATGACTGTTTTAGATCAGTAATCATAACATCGGGATTGGGATACCAAAAAAAATAAAAATATGTTGTTAGAGATATTATTCCACATACGAAATTGGCAAACCTTGCCTATATAATATATAAAGATCCTGGGTCACTCCCTTTAGCACCAATTGATTTTAAGGTAGAACCTCATACTTTAAGATGATATCAGATCAGGTCCATTACACGTGCAAGCCCAACAACCCACGTTGATACTCCGCGCCACCCAATTAATAAGTCCGCGTGCGTTAAATCCGCATTGTAAAACTATAACATGATTTATAATATGAGCTGGCATGATAAATAAAGATAAATTCCTCGTACTATGTTCTATTCTGAAAAGAAAAAAAAGGAAAGTGATGAGGTAGAGAAATATTTAAGTAAGGAACAAATTCAAAAAAGAGGGAAAACGTGACACTCACCAATCAGCAAGTTTCTCAAGGGTTTGGTGTAATATTGTAGATTTTTTAAGCAATAGTATAATATTGTAGAATTAATTACACTAACGCTATTTTTTTATTTATAAATTAATAAGATATTTCATTTATATTAAAATGAATGATCATTTTAAATTTAAGAAGCCAAAATCTTTAAAAAAATGCATTTTTTCTTACGCAGCAATTAATTTTAAGGTGGAACCTCAGACTTTAAGATAGTATCAAAGCAGATTCTTTACACGCGGAGGCATATTATCCCAAATTGGAAATTGATAAACCTTGTCTATGACATATAATGATCCTGGGTCACTCTCCTTGACACCAATTTATTTTAAGGTGAAACAACTTAAAAATATAACTTCGCAAACAATAAAGAGCATATTCAAAGAAGAAATCACAATTTATTTATCATAACTTCGTGAACAATAAAGAGCATATTTAAAGAAAAAATCCCAATTTATTTATCATAACTTCACGATTAATAAAGAGCATATTCAAAGAAGAAATCACAATTTATTTATCGGCTGCAAAATTATTGACTACAATTATTGGTTGGTGTTTAAATCATTAACAACCGTTCATAATTTTGCATTCAATTTTTTTTGACAGTATCCCACGCCAAGAGGCGAGGAAAGGGATTGAACTCTAATGCTAACCTTATTCAAGAAATACTGTTAAGTGGAGTAATAAAAATGTCTTCAACGTCAATATCAACAAATTCATTATTCATCAAACTTCACAACAAAGAGAAACTAATTAATCACGGGAGCATTCCCTGAATAATCCAACTGGACGGAAAAAAAAAAGCACTACTGAGAATTACAACAAGGTCACCAATTTGATAATTAATACTACTTACCACTAAACTATAGCAAATTGGGTGCACCAGCACCCCGTAGCAGTTAACTAAAATGTGGGTCCGCCTGCATCAGTTTATTTTCTCGTATGTGATTTCACAGTACATACAAATCGCCTCCAATCCCACCTAGTACAATCAAAAGGGCAGCTTCAAAAGACATCACTGGCAAATCTTAGAATAGATCAAACTGGGTGCACAAAAAAAAAACAATAGGGAGAATAAAACCAAGGCTACCCATTTGATAAGCAATAACACTTACCACTAAAGTGTGACAAATCGGGTGCATCAATTTATTTCCTTGTATGCAATATCGCGGTATATGTGATCACCGGGGCGATAAAATATACTACGCCCATAAGTCGATCGAACCATTTGAACCAACAGAGGAAGTTGCAGCATTCCGAACAAAGTCACCGGGACACAAGAAAGTAAAATAACCGGTATAATAATCACCTTTAATCTCTCACCTAGTATTGTCAGAAGCCCCGCTCCAAAAGACACCATCATAGTTGAAATAGCAACAAATAAAGAAGACAAACCAATTATCATCTTCTTCGGGAGGGATAGAAGAAAGTCTTCTTCTGCATAACGAGCAGTCAAGATGGCCAAGAACATAATAAGAGAAGTTACTGAAGAAAATAGAGCCAAAGCGTTCGAGATGGAAAATATTATGAAGGAGTTTTTTCCTAAGAAAATTGGGGTGCCTTTTTGATCGTCGTTGCCTCCTGGGACGGTAAAAGCTGCTGCAAATGCTATTGTTGCGATCAATGTTGTAACTATGAGACATTGGCTTGAGGTGTCTCTCATCCATTGCTCTCCTTTCTCCTTTAGTTCTCTGTGCTCTTCGGTGAATAATTCTTGAGGGGTTTTGTTGTCTTTGTTTTTTTGTCCTTTGCTTAGATTGCTGAGTAGCTTTTCAACCTCCTACGTAAGAAAAAAGAGAGCATTAAATACTCCCTTTGTCCCGAAATAAATGTCTCACTTTCCATTTTTGTTTGTCCCAGAATAAATGTCACAGAAAGTAACTTAGTGCATTTTTATCAATGTACAAGCTAGTAAAACACTCCTTAAAAACGTCAACAATGTCAA
The DNA here is from genome assembly GCA_022495995.1 of Adenophora triphylla var. japonica. NCBI lineage: Eukaryota > Viridiplantae > Streptophyta > Magnoliopsida > Asterales > Campanulaceae > Adenophora > Adenophora triphylla. Next base: position 26,425 of record JAFEMH010007558.1, read on the forward strand.
CTGCAACATTTATTCGGGGACGTTAAAGCCGCTGACAATGTCAACTGCAACATTTATTCTGGGTCAAAGAGGAAGGATGTAAAAGTTCAGTGTACAAGAGGGTTGCAGCTTCAAGTTTCAAGGGAAAAAAGATATGGTGATGGGTAAAAAAAATAGATGTTGCTTTTTTAGTCCAAAATAAATTTCTCCTTTTAGGTTAAAAAAGAAGTTTTCAAAATCCTCTTTTACCCTTACATTGAAATTGACTCATTATTAATTAGTTAATTGAGTGAAGTAATATTGAAATTGACTCATTCATACTTCTACGTGAGCTCAAATTCTTAAAAAAAAATGTTAAAAAAAATGTTATTGATAGTTTTCAATAATGTATCAATAGCTAGCTTTAAATTTTCATTAGGACAATTAAATTAACCTAAAATTATTACTCAAACTACCTTCATACTAACAACTAAAAAAATATGAAAGATCATTTTGGGACGGAGGGAGTAATAAGCTTTGAGTAATTTGAATTTGAATGCAAAAAAATTGAATTCACACAAAATAAATATTGATTTAGGGACGGAGATGAATACTTGTGTACCTTGAACCACTGCAATTCTCTTTGCATTTGAAGAGCAGGACCTGAAACGGAATTAAGTTGCGGGGAAGGAGCCAATTTTGCTGCCGAATGCAAAATATTCTCATCATTTGAATGCGAAAAAAATGGATTTGCCGTAGGTGCACTCAGTTCCATCAAGAGATTGAAAATCTTTTCCCTCCGGCTCTTAACTGCCTCGTGCAATAAAACCTCGCCACGGTGGTTACGGATCATCATCAAGTCAGGGAAATATCTAAGGAATACCGCAACAATTTCAACTATTCCGTTCCTGACTGCACTCTGAATGGCATGATCACGTTTGACGAATTCGCCGATATCATTGAAGTTTTGTTGTAGAATGAGTTGACAGATATAGTGCAGCAGTGCAATGGAATATTTGTGCTTGAGTTTAATGTCGTAGACTTTCTTTATGCTGGGAATTGCAACTGAAAATTAAACCCTCACAGATTATGACAACATTGACACGCAAATATAATTCTATTACTCCCTCCGTCCCAATGAACGTCTAAATTTCATTTAGGGGACAAACTGAAAATGATTAGTTCTTATGAAATTTAATAGCAAAGATGCATAAATATTCTTGTTATCCTCATTCTAAACAATTAGTTTTGCAAGTATAAAATGAATGATGAAAAAAATTGTAAATAAATATTGAAGGGACAGTTTTTTTTTTACGAAAAAAAGACATTCATTTTGTGACAAGATTTCTTGAAAATGGACAAGTAATAGGGATAGAGAGAGTACAGGAGGATGAACTTGGAAGGTAAGGAAAGAGTATGATCAAGAAGAAAAATGGACACCCATTTTTCTTAATACAGTTGTTACAAGAGAATGGACAATATATATAGAACTTCTTTACACTACTCTATATCTGTTCATCTCAAATAAGTATTTACTTATTATATTTTTTAATGGAAATTTAAAATTTTGGTTTTATGCAATTTTAGCAACACATATACATGAATACGGAATGTCCCCATCATGTACTGCAATTTTAGAGCAGTGGGACTACATTGTAGTTTGAAAATAAAAAACGAAAAGAATTGTTTTAGGAGGGGTGTGATATGGATAAAGCGAATTTTGACTGCAAACCTTGAGAAAGTGTCGTCAATTGCATTGTAAATGACACTTCTCCAATCTGTATTGGATCTTCGACGTCTCCTCTAACCTGTATTTGCTCATAGACAAGTCTCAATGGAATAACTGTACCCTCAATGGAAAAAAAAGAAGAGAACATTCAATATCATGAGGCAAATAGATTATTTTAAAAATTCAAAAAAAAAATAATAGTAAAACAGCAACTAATTCTATTTCCGGGGGAATCCAGGGGCAGACTAACTATATTGCAAGGGCGAAGCCATAGCCAAGCTAATGGGGGCAGTTGCCCCCATTTGATTAAAAAAATAAATATATTATTGGTGCAATTCTGTAAAATATTATTAAACTTAGGGGTTTTATTGCAAAATGCCCCTATACACATAAATTATTTTGAACCCCTTTTAGTTAGTGCAATTTTCATAATGCCCCCTTTCACAAAGTTCCTGGCTCGGCCGCAGCTATATAGGCAGGGCCAAACTTACTATATATACTATACATAGGAAAATGCGACGCTTAGTATGGGACGAAGATAGTAGTAGAAAACATACAATAAATTCATTAAAAAGAAAGAGACATTTATTTTAGGGCAAAATCTTTATAATAAGGGACAATCATATTCAGATAACAGAACATAAATAAGTATAAATGCAGTAAAAGGATGATTTATTACTTTTGTATGGCAAGGTTTGAAAGAAGCCAAGTTTAGTGCCACTTGGAAAATCAGGGGCAGCCGCGCAGAGCTGTTCGATGACGCCTCGATGTGCGATCACAAATTTTGCCAATTCACGATGTCGTTGTAGGAGATACAGGCAAACATCTGCAAACCAAAAGCAACTTATTCAATTTTGTCTACTGATTATTACATAATCCCTAATTCGTCCCTACATGGATGTTCATTATTCGTTGTGTAGTCGATATCAAAGGTTTGAAGTCCCACATTTATCAATTAAATCTCTACCGCCAAATACTAAAAACGGTTAATGTGGCGAAATTGCGACCGACTGCTCCAATGCAGCAGTGGTCAAGCGGCTGCACCAGTTTCCTATCTAGACCAGAGAGGCTCCAATTCAATTTCTTCAATATATTTGTCACTTATGGCCACAGATAATCCCATGCTCGAATTCAAGATCTCTATTATCCTTCTCGAAATGATATTGCTACTTTTTTCCGTTGTTGACACAAAAGTACTTTGAGCAATAAATTTAGATTTAATTAATTATCCTAATGAACATCAAAAATATTGTTATTGATAGTATTTATAACGTTGTATCAATAACAAATTTTAAACTTTCATAGATAATTAAATGAACCTAAATTTATTGTTCAAAGTATATTCGTGTTAACAATGAAAATAGTGGGAAGATCATTTCGGGATGGAATGAGTACTTTTTATAGAGTTTTATGGCCACAAAAATTCCTCACCGTTCTTCCAATACTACTTGCTACCACAGTCGAGCAGATAATACAACGGAACACTAGAAAAGTATGATCGCATAAGACTAATGCGTCCACCCAACGAAAATAATCATAAATTAAATTTTGTACGAATACTAGGAAATCAATATTTAGAGTCTTACCAAAGTGACCTGAAGCAAGTAGAACCAAGATGAAGATAGGAGGCGAAGAAAGCTTTGAGAAGCAAACGCAAGGCTCCTCATCTCTGGTGACCCGACAAAGGTACCACAACATTTCCCTTTCTCTCGACGATATCAAAGACATCCTCAGGCAAAGATACTCGAGTGGCGTGTGACCATACTGGCTAACGAATTGTGTCAGAAATGAGCTCTTCTCCACTAGAGCTTTGGCAGCATTGACTGTTCCGCTCGTAGCTATAAGGTGGAGGACTGTCAAACCGAAGCAGTCTTGCATTGCTAGATTATCTGTCGGCATGATCTCCACCATTTTCTCCACGAATTGCGATTGCCCGTAAAGGGCTGCAACGTGTAAGGCAGTAGCAGAGTTGATTGAGATGATGGCTGTGAGTGCATCCGGGTCCCGGTCAATGAACTCTTTTGCCATTGCCCAATCGCCTTCCCTTGCAGCTTGGTACAAGGGAAGGAAGTAAAGTCCCTTGTCGTCTTTATCATTCAACAATTTGAAATGTTCATCATTCAACAGTTGTGTTCGATGGTAACAAGCCTCAATAAGCATTTAATGCATGCTTGTTGATAAATGGCAATTTTAGAAAACTCGAGTCATTGTAAACAAGTCATTTTCAATCTTCGTGTTTAGTGCCTCTTATTCGTTAAGCGCGAATATTCGGTAAAAGAAATATGAGATGGTTATTACAATTCAAGTAAAGGGTCCAACATTATTTTGAAGTAGTTGCGCTAAAGAAAATCATTTAAGAATAAGCATCAAGTGTTTGTTGGTGATTGTTGTTATCAAACACAACCTAAGTGTGACTGAGGCTGCTCACGTGAGTGAGGCCGTATAATTAACTTCCGTTCTATGATTAATTCATTAAGTTTTTTATAAAACTATTGACAAGTTTATGACATTTAACATTATTAGATAGTAAAGTGATGAAAATTGAAAAATAAAATTTGCTAATGAGTACATTTGAAATCGACCAAAACTTCAGCAATCAAATTATGGGTTTTATCCCCTTTTTTATTAAGTAAAAAGGTTACCTTGAGCTTGTTTGTCTGTCATATTTGACGACTCAGAACTAGAACTTTGATTACGTTGATGGCTACGATGGATTTTGTGACTCCCTTCATCGGCCATGCCTATCTCTGAACTAGAACGTTGTTTACCTTGGTCACCAAGATGGCTTTTTTGGCTCCCTCTAGAACTTTGATTACGTCGATGGCTACGTTGGATTTTGTGACTCCCTTCATCGGCCATGCCTATCTCCGAACTAGAACGTTGTTTACCTTGGTCACCAAGATGGCTTTTTTGGCTCCCTGAGGTAGTTGCCATAATCGAATTGGTACTTTCAGAAGTGAACAAGTTACAAAATGAATGTGGCTACTTTCTCATCTTCTTCCACATTTTATAGATCCCTCAACTATATAGGTAATGTGATGTACAATCTTGATGAATGAAATGTTTTTTCCGGACTTAATCTTTCGTGACATATATATACTCCCCCAATCGTAACGTTATGGTAACTAAATCTGAATGTTCAAAAATTAAGAAAAAAAAATAAACGTTAAGAGTATGAAAAGTATTGTAAGAGACATTAAGTGGAATATAATTTTTTTACGGTAAGTGTGACAAGCGGATCACAACGACTGTTTTAAGTCAGTAACCATAACATTGAGATTGAGATGCCGAAAAAAATAAAAATAAGGATAATATTAGGAAGGTGAGAGTACGTACATTACTGTATGTAAGTCTATAACATGATTTATAATATGAGTTGGCATGATAAAGATAAAGTCTTTGTACTATGTTCTATTCTGAAAATAAAAGAAAAGGGAAAGTGATTTATTAGAGAAATATTTAAGTAAGGAACAAATTCGAAAAAGGGGCAAACGTAACACTCACCAATTACCAGCAAGTTTCTCAAGGGTTTGGTGTCAGTTAATTTCGTTTATAATCAGTGTTCTAAAAGATCTCGCCTAAGGGTGCCTAAGCCCTAGGCCCCTCTCCAACGCCTAGTTTTAAGTCTCGCCTAGGTCCCGACTAGTCCCCGCCTAGGCGCTAGGCCCGACTCCGCCGCCTAACATCCGCATAACGCTTTTTAGAACCTTGTTTATAATACTCATTCCGTCTCATGCGAAAAGGTATAAAATGGGTATTTTACGAAAATTAAGGAAAATTTATAGTAGAGTAATATAATTTTGTAAAATTAATTACACTAATATTATTCCTATTTAAAAATATGATACTCCTTCCTTCTGTATCCAAATGAATGATCATTTTAAATTTAAAAATCATTTTAAAAAATTAAATTTTAATTAGTTTTTTTTTTTAAATGTTCTTGTTATTCCTTTTCAAAGCAAAAATACAATGAGCAAAAATCGGAAAAAAAATATTTAGGAACAAAGTTTTTTACTACTTTTTTTGAATGAAAAATTTCAAAAAGTCATTCATTTTATGACAAAAAAAAAAATTCATTAGGACGGAGGCAATAATTTTGAAATGAGTCAAAAAGAAAAAAAAAACAATACTCCCTTTATTCTATTTGAAATCACACTCTTTAATGGACATATGAATCAAGGAAAAGTGTTAATAAAGCATATGCTCCCTTCGTCCCAATAAAAGAATCACTAATTATTCAAAAGGGCGTCCTGTTAGAAGCTTCACCTTTCCTTTTTTGACAAAAAATCTTTACAATTTTCTTCACTCATTCTCTCTCCTACATTATTTTATTACTCACAACACCATTATAATTTACTATTCTCTCCACTAATTCTCTCTCCTATTTTCAAATTACACTCACAACATTTTTTTTCCCTCCCATTTTCATAATATGCGTGCCGAGCAAAAAGGATGAAGCAATTGTTGGGACGGAGGAAGTATTGTAAATATGAAAAATAAAGTAAGAGAGAGAAAGTATGATAAAAAATAATGAGTTCAAAGTTATCGTGAGTGTGACGATGAATTTCATTGATTAAAAAAATATCATAAACTATAATTGTGCAGTTTCAAACGAAACAAAAAAAAATAAATTATTGTGACTATCGACTATTTCCATTTAACATTTCCTTGCATTGTTTTTCTTGTGCATATCGTTATTTCTTAGACGATTTTTTTTTTCAAAATATAGCTTTTTAAAAATTTATATTCCAAAATAACATTACTAAAAATTTAAGTACCAAACTAACACTTTTCATTTGAATCCGGAATTGGTAATTCCGGATTAATGCATTCCGAAATTATCAATTTCGAATTTTTTTTTTTTTTTTTTTTTCAAAACTGAATTTCCGAAAATAATATTTCCGTTAATAGGGAGCGATCGCGCTTCTTGCATGGAGCGATCGCTCCTATTGTACTCCGGCGTTACCAATTTCGGATTCTTTTTTTTTTCAAAACTGTTTAAATTAGCAAATTAATATTTTCTGGAAAAAAATAGAGAGCGATCGCGCGTTTTGTGGGGGCGATCGCTCCTAATGTAATCCGGAATTGGTAATTCCGGAATTTTAATTTTTTTTTGTTTAATACTGAATTGAATTAAGTAATGTTTTTGTTGGAAAAATTGAAATCCGAAAATGCTAATTCCGGATTTGCTTTACAAAACCCCTTCCCAGCAAATCTGTAAACAACCTTCGTATAATCAAAACTCAGTGAAGAAGAAAGAAAAAAGAAGGAAGAAGAAGAGGAGAGTAGGTGAATTTTTTCCAAAAAAAAATTGAAAATTCAAGAAGTTGATTAAGAAGTTCAAGAAAAAGAGAAGAGAGGTGATTAAGAAGGTACATTTAATCCTCTTATTTTTTGTTTGAAATTTAAATTTAGTATTTATTTGATTTTTTTGTGAATGTAGTGATATTGTTAAATTATATTTTTTATAATTTATTTTTTCAATTTTTAGGAATAAATATGGTTGGAGTTTCACTTATTTTCATGTGTTATTGGGGAGGAAATGATGAACACCCGTTTGAAGGTGAACATTTTGAAAGGGGACCAAAATGTGCACTTAGGGCTAAAACTCGGTGGAGTTACAAGAAATTGATTAAAAAGTTAGCTAAGAAAATTGGGGTAGATCGAGCTATTGTTCAGTTGCAAGTTACATGTAGATATCCTCATCTTGTCGCTCCCGGGATTGCAAACTACATTCCATTTGTAATCGACAATGATATGGGTATGGAAGTCATGTTTGATGTTTCTGCTCAGTTTGGTGGGTTGAGTAGCTTACAATTGTATGTTAAGATAAATTTAGTTGATAATGTGAATGTTGAGGAGTTTGAAACCCATGAGGAGCCATTACAAAATGAGTATGTTAATGACATGGATACCTTCCAGATGGGTTCTTTAAGCTGCTATAGTCAGAGGGATGCTGGAACAAGTACACAAACATATGTGGAAGAGGAAGAGGAAGAGAGAGAGGAAGAGGGAGGGGTGTAGGTGTTAGTGCCCTAGGCCTATAGAGATAGACTTATTTGTAATGTCATTATTCATTTATATATGAGATTATTACTTTTATTATTATATATGTTTGCATGTTTATTGTAATAATCGTGTCCCTAGTACTTATGAAGCACTAGTATGAAGTTTAATGGATAATCATGTGATGATTATATGCATAGGGATGCACATTAAATTCATGGGTACTTGTTGGAGAACAAGGTACTGGACTTGACCTATTATGAGATTTATGTCATGGTCAAATGTCATAATTAAATCTCATATAGTCATATCATTGATATCATTTGACCTGAGATTATCATCGTCTTCCACTCGATGAATATTGTGTTTGATATAGTTTAACGTTGTCTTTAACCGGATAACAATAAGGGCTATTATTGGCATGATAAAATTCTTGTTGGGAAGAATGATAAGTCAAGATGGAAATTTGTCCCTCGTAAAGAGAGATGTTTGCTTGGCCACTCGTAAGTAAGATTGATGATGTACATGGCCATGTCCGAATGAATTAATGTGATTAATTACATTCGATTGATCAATTTACTTAGTAACGAGAAAGCATTGAACAATATGAGTTGACGTGGACCATGACTCATGTTCAATATAACATCGTGTGACAATGGGATTGTGATATGTTCTATGTAGGAAATCGAACTATGCATTATATTAATTGGGTAGGCATGATGGCTTGCTAGAGTTCGCTCATGTCTTATGAGGATCGATGTGATCGAACTCATTGCCAACTTAATATAGTCCTATGGGGTCACACGCATCGAACGAATTGTCAAAAATGAAGAATATGGAGGTTCTGCACTCAGGGGACGACTCGTCCCCAGGCCTGAACTAACTATTCCCTAGGCCTGGGACGAATGATTCAGAGACTGACTCATGAGGGACGACTCGTGCCCTTGGGGACGAGTCGTGCCCTCAAGGGACGAGTTGTGCCCTAGTTTGAACCAACTATTCCCCTTAAGGGGGACGCCAGGATCAGAGGTTTGTCCCAAGGGGACGACTCGTGCCCTGGGGGACGAGTCGTCCCATCGGCGCTGAACTGACGTAAAATTGGCTTTAAATTAGGGTTTTTCAAAGGGCTTTTATTTGTAACATATAAATACAACCCCTTTGTTGCCCTAGCAGCCATTCCACGTTTTGGGTTTAGAGAAACACAAAATAGAGTGATTCCAATTGTGAATTGAGAATCGAAACACCATTCAATTCCATATTCTTCATTGATTGAAAGGAGTTTCAATCAAAGGATCTAGCAATCCACCTAGAATTGTTCTAGGGTTCGTTCATCGCGTGGATACACATAGAGGATCTTCGCTATTCAAGATCTTTCGTTCGTGATTCATTGATCGTTCATCGAGGATTCATAAGATCAACAATCTGGAGTTGGAACGCGTTTATCAAAGACAAAAGCACACAAGGTTGATAATTCTATTTCATACTTCTTAATTAATCATCTAGAACGGATCCTAGGGCTCCGGGTTTTCGAGTTAATTTGCATTATTCCGCTGCGCATGGACCCTCGAAACCCAACAAGGGGGTGAGGGTGAGGAATTGTATAATGATGATGATAATGATTCAGATTATGAAAAAAATATTGGGTTGCTTCTAAATGAAGATCGTGACAATGGATATGATGATTGCAGTAGTTCTACCGATGATAGCGAGAATGAGGGAGAAGATTTGGCGTTACATTTGGTTGCTTTCGAAGAACCACAACATCATGTGCATGAGAGAGTCGGGTATCAATTTTATCGTGATATTAGAGAAGGATCAGAGTTATATGATGATAACCAATATAACTTTGATGAATGGAATGTAGAACATCATGAAATTGCCAAAGGTATTCGCTTTTCAAAGAAGATAGTGGTGCAGCATAAAATGAAGTTGTTTCATATTAAGAAAAATCTGCGCTTCAAGGTAAAACGAAGCACAACCCAAAAGTGGACTATTGAGTGTTTGGTGAAAGATTTCCGTGCAATTTTTATGTGAATGTGAGTTTGAAGAATGCCGGGTATTGGGAAGTTACCAAATACAAGGGTCCTCATTCTTGCTTGGGAACTGAAATTAGCCAAAATCATCAAAACATGGATGCTAAGTTCATAGGGCAGGAAGTTTTGGAATTGGTTAAGGCTGATCCCGAGTTGAAGATTGCACTAGTGAATGCGGAAATAAAAAAAGCCTATGGGAAGGAAGTTTCATATAGAAAGGCATGGTGTGGCAAACAAAAAGCTATTGCAGAGGCATATAGAGACTGGAAAGAATCTTACATAAGACTGGCAATATTAATAATAGGTTCCAACTGTTGCATTTTTAATACATCATACCTGATGAAGTATCAGAACAGAACCAACAGCTATGTCACTTTCGAACTCACTCTCAGTGAACACCTTATGATGAATTGAAGCACCTATTGTATCTGTAGGATCCTATCAATTATACCTTAATTAGTAAGACAAGACACATACTAATCAGGCTAGAGAACATAAAAAACTCATATTCAAACCTTCAAAGTCACCATAGCGTCACCAAATTCATTTCGTGTAATGGTCTTGACAACGGCAACGACAACATTAATCCTATCAAATCCATTGATACATCCACCCTTGACAGTATTCAAAGGGGTAGCAGGAATCATACCATCGCCATCGAAGCCGCTCAAGTGCGAAGAGCCAAGGACTGCGTTCGAAATCTTTATCCTCCTTGGGATCTTCAATCGCTCTCCTCACATACTCTTGGGTCGGAATCAGAGGTTCCTGAGAGGAAACACTCTGACGATCGAGGTTTCTCTGGCGCATAGCCAACTGCACGTCACCAGCGGGACCAGGAATCAGACGCTCTGAAGAGGGTTGAGACTGATTTATTTGAGAGAGGTGAGAGGGTTGAGGGGCAGATGTTTGGCCGGAAAAATGAGGACGGAGATTAGAACGGCGGGAGGGGGGGGTCTACGATCCATATTTGAGTTTTGTATGAAGCAGGTTGTAATGAAACTACTCCTTCCTTTTAAAGGGGAATTCAGATTTGATAAAACCGGCATTAGCAGTACCAGATTTGTAAGTTAAGATAAATTCGGCATTGGCAGTGCCGAATTTGTCAGTGAAGATAAGATCGGCATTGGCAGTGCCGGATTTGAACGTATATTTAGTAATCCGCTTGTATTAAAAAGCCAATTTATTTCGGAAATTATTTTATCAACTCTTAATAAATAATCTTACCGTTTCTCGTTGTATCGTTTAATTAAAGCATTACAAAATTTATGAAAAGTTATTACAATATTTTTTAATCAAATAATAAAATATATGAAAAGTTATTACTCCCTCCGTCCCAAAATTGTCATATATTTGTGGTCAAAATTCAACAAAAAAGTCAAATGGGACAAATATTTTGAGACGGAGGGGAGGGAGTACAATATTTTAAAAATTCCTATTAACCACAAATGGGGCGATCGCTCTCTTCCATTCGCGCGTTCACGCAAAGCTACTGGAATTGAGGAGTGATCGCTCCATTAAGAGGGGCGACCGCTCCCAAGTCAAAACTGAGCCAATCTTGTAGTACTCCATCCTCCCAAAATGTTTGTCCCATTTGACTTTTTTGTTGAACTTTAACCACAAATATATGACAATTTGATTATGTTCATGAAATTTTAAAAATTCCTATTGATTCACCATTAATAATATTATTAACAACAACTTTTAGAATTTCATGAACATGATTAATCTCTCATAAATTTGTGGTCAAAGTTCTACAAAAAATTCAAATGGGACAAACATTTTTGGACGGAGGGACTACTTCCTACTCATATAAAATCTTCAAGTTTATTGCCCTACGGTGATGCACAACATTAAAAGCAAGTCAAACCAAAGATGAAATTAACAACGAGTTTGTTACAAACCAAAAATAAAGATGTCTTTGGGACGCACCCCTACTTAAAACCAAGTTTGCATGCCAACAAAGGCAAGACGAATTAAAATACAAACCAAAGATGAAATATTGTTTATGAGGATCCCCCTCATCAAATTAAAGTACATACCAAAGATGAAATTAAAAATGAGTTCTAAAATTCAACAAAAAGCAGTAATCTTCAATAATGGCCACCATAGCTCGAGCCATCTCCCGGTGGTGGTGGCATCCGTCCTAGGATAGTCTGGAGCAACCGAGTCTGCTCCTCCAGCTGATGATCAAGTTGTGCCCTCCAAGCCTGGGCCGCCTCAATCTCCGCATCCACGCGGACGGATAGATGTCCAAAATCTCTCCTCAGATCGCTAAGCTGACTCTCCACGCCACCAATCTGCTATGACAGATAATAAGCAGCCTCGGTCGGGTTTGCTCGCCATTCATCCTTCTCCTCCTCCTCCTCCTCATCATCATCATCATTATCTTCAGCATGAGGTCCCCTAGATGACCCCTCACCCCTCTTTTCATTCTGACATTTAGTGGTGAGGGTGAACTTGTTAATCTTAGGACCTGTTCTAATGTCCTTGTTCACTAACCTGACGTTCAATCCCGTTTTCGTTATCAAGGATGTGATCAACAATGGGAAATTGTAGTTGGTATTAGCCATACCCTTAGCAGTGTTCCATATCTCATTACTGATTATTTTCCCGAAATCAATTTTATTTCCTTGAACTATCATGTGCATCAGAAATGCACGTCTCCAATTCACCTCATTAAAATGAGAGGAGGGAAGGATCCTCTCACAAATAAATCTATGAATATACTTCATCCAATTGTCCATGTTTTGAGCCTTTAGAATTACACCCTTCTTCACAAAGTTCGGGTTAATCTCCCCGAAAGTCGGAGTTAGCAAATGCAAATTCTCCTTATAATTTTTTCCAATCCTCTCCATCTCTTTAGTATATTCACACCCATCCTCCTCAATGTCGGAGGCTAACCCGTAATATTGATTAATGACATCCCTATCATATTTTACCTCCACTCCCCGCACATATGAATTTCCCGTGTTCCCCCGTTCAAAAACATTGGCATAAAATTCTTTAACTAAAAGCCCGGTTCCAAAGTTTAGGGGCTTACTCCCCAACTTTTCCCATTTGTATTGGGTAACATACTCATCTAGGTACAAGCCATCAAAATCAAATTCCCTCTCCGGGTTGAATGACTTGGTTTCGTATAGCTCAAAGAAATTTTGAGCTTTATACCCAACAAATTTGAAAGCATCAAACGGGGGACCGACGGGAGGGGTGGTAGTGGTTCGTGCTCTTTTAGGAGACATTATAAATCAAAACTCAAAGATATAGATTGGAAGCTTACTTTGGAATTGCCCGAAACTTCGCAGGAATGTCGCCGGAAGAATGAGGTCTTCAAAATCAAATGTGTGACCCTCTTCAAAATACTCCTCTAACCTTGAATCTGTGTTTAAAAATGGTTGAATGGTTGATTTTGGGGTTGAAAAAGATTGATTTTGGGGGTTGAAGTTTCAAATTTTAGAGAGAGAGAGAAAATGGGGCGGCTGGGTTGAGGGGTGAATGTTTGGGAGAGGGGAGGTTTTTTTTTATATACCAGCGTTCTTGGAAAATACGAATAGAGAGCGATTGCACGGTTTTAATGGAGCGATCGCGCCTTTTTTCTGTAAAAAGAGGGCGATCGCTCGTATTTTGGGGTGATCGCGCCACCTCTTTTTATTTGTTTTTACAAAAAAATAATAATTTAATAACAGAATCCGGAATTATTAATACCGCTTACATTGGGGGCGATCGCCCTATATAAGGGAGCGATCGCTCTCTTGTCCGTCCCTCTTTTTTCAAATCTCAATCAGTTTTTTAACGTTTTTAGTTAGTTATTTTAGAATTTCCATCAGTTTTTTTAACGTTTCCAATTAGTTTTTCAGAATTTCAGTTACTTTTTTAGAATTTTCAGTCAGTTTTTAACATTTTCCAGTTAGTTTTTCAGAAATTTCAGTTAGTTTTCAAATAGTAATCTTTATTAAAAAAAAAGACATACAGAGTACAAAACTTACCGTAAACTCATAACCAATGGTTATAATCAAGCTTTCATCGACACGTCTATATATATACTCCTCCGTCCCACAACAAGTGACACACTTTGCTATTTTGGGCGTCCCACTAATAAGTCACACTTCCTAAAATGGCAAAGAATCTTTACTATTCCCTCCACTCATTCTCTCTCTCCTACATTATTTTAATACTCACAACACCATTATAATTTACTATTCTCTCCACTCATTCTCTCTCCTACTCAACTATCTACACTCACAACACATCAACCTTTTCACTTTTTCTTAATTCCGCGCGGAACAAGAATCGTGTCACTTGCCTGGCCCTGAGGGAGTATATCACCCACGGCAAGCTTTCATGGAATTAAAATTAACAATAATAAAAGAATAAGTATGATAGAAAATTGACCACATCCCTATTACGTAGGATACCCGTCAAGGATAATTAGACGGGGTAAATTCATCAGAGGATTGCGAATCCTACTCCCTCTCCTCGGCATACGACGACCACCCGATCTAGATTGTCGAGACGAGATGATGATCCATCGAGATTTTCCGAAACCGCACACGAGGCAAATGGAAACTAGGCCTAAATCCCTAATCCCGAATGCCTCGCTCAGAGTCTCGAGTATAATTGATAGAAGAAGGGATCTCAAAGTGCGTGAAACCAAACCGATTCATCAATTCGGTAAAAGAATTACCCGATCCCGTCTGCGAGTGAACTGCGTCTCGAGTGAACTCAAACCGACGCATATCACCGTATTGATCCCCCATCTCCTCGGCTCATCCTCCAAACTGTATCCGCCACGCCTACGAACCGATTCGCCTCCGTGGCTCCTCTTCGCCAGCATGATCAACCGTTGGAGGGTCTTGGGCTTGCGGTCGTTCCTCGCTCACTAATAGTCACGCCGGTGTTACCGATACATTGTTGAGTGTAATTCCGCAGTCTTCCAAGGATGTGGCATTCTCGCCGTATACGTACATCCTCGAGACTTTGAATCTGCTCAAAACAATGAACTAAAATTAATTAATACGGAAAAAATGGTATTTTTTTTTTGTAAAATCATCAGATGTAATATATAACTTACCACACCCTCAAAACCGCCGAACGTGGCTCGAACCCTAGTCCCTCCACATTAGACGACTCGGGATGAGCGATCGAGTAATACTCCTATACCATCTCAAATAGGGGTGATGGTAACTCATATCCACTTCACCAAACTCTCCATCAACGACATTAAACTCCCCCGTTCATTACACTTTTCTATGTGCGGACCATGTTCTTGCATCCAGTTAACGCCTGACCGACCTCGCCGACTAATCCGACGCAGTCCAAACTAGTGTCGCAGCCATCGTGCACACCTTGAACTATCCCAAATTGTCGCATTACGCGATCTAAAAGTGTCATTCAACCCTCTCAAAGCGTATTTAGAGGCACCTTCGCCCTCCATATAGCTTCGCCCCGAAGGCGTAAATTGAACTGGTCACACCGTCGTATGGCCGCCACACAACCCGATCCTTGTCTAAATATGACACCGGGTCTCGATAGCCTTGCAGTGTTATGGGCGATCCACAGTAAGTATACGACAATGGACCCTTCCACCTACATATGAAACAACTGACATAAAAAATAATGAGTAAAAAAGCGATAAATTACAAAACAAATCATTTACAAAATGAAGTAATTGAAATATACCTGTAACCCACTGGTTGCAATCCATTAAGTGTTATTTCTGTATGTCTCCTAGGTTGTGTACACAACAACCTCTCCCATGCCCAAAGCTATAAAAAATTGTCATTACGTACAAAACAGATTAAGTCCACTAGCATAATGTAATCAAATATAATTGACATACCTGTACAATGGTCAAGAAGCCACCACGCCCTTTCGAATCGTGCTGAGATGCTACACACATCTCCCTATACAAGAAGGCCAACGCTCCACTACCCCAACTGTACTGACCAATATTATTTATTTCCCTAAGAAGTGCGAGGTACATCAACTTCACTAGGTTATCAGACGAGTCGGGCATAATGTATGACCCCAATAATAGAAAAATGTAGGCTCGAGTATATGTCTCAATCATATACTCGGACGCATTATTGGGAAGTTCTTCAAAAAGAGGGAAGTGATCTAGAACCCATCTCATAGACACCATTCCACCTTTTTTGATGTCTGCGGGTGAGGGTGCAACCCCAAATAACTCCTCAACAATCTCAACCCATGCCCCCGTACTCCTACAAGTTTCTGAACTAGTCACCGCCATTCTGTCTACAGGAAGACCACACAACATACCAATATCCTCTAAGGTGATGGTCATCTCCCCTACAGGTAAGTGAAAAGTGTAGGTTCTGGACGCCATCTCTCAATCAAAGCCTCAATCAAATGCCAATCATATTGTAAATGACCTAATAAATACGCACCATAAAATCGAGTATTCATAAGTTTAGCTTCTATCCTCCAATCAACTCTAGCTGAAAGTTCTGTACCACGCCTAGGTCTTAAATTGGTTAACTGTTGTCCATCCCAAATATATTTAGATCTATGTGTATCCTGAGAAGTCAATACATGTGGATCGATTGGCCCAGGATCAATAAATGGTTGTTGTTCATGTTGATTCATCTGAAATACAAAAATTTAATAGTAATTAAATTTAAATGGGACTTAAGGTTTTGCTACATTTAAGCTCAAATTTTAAATTTAACACTTAAAAATTAATAATTAAATAGAAAAATTGCAACAAGTTTGTCAAAGTAATTTTAACAAGCACTTTATTTTAAACCTAACTTAAGAAAATCCTAACTAGGCAAAAATTAAATTACAATTATTTAATTCATTGACAATCAACAATTAAGTACATAAATCACAATAGTTTTAACAACAAATTATATAAAAATGCATGCACAAATAAAAATTCTTAGAAAAATTTATATTGCTAAAATTAACAACTCAAAACAAATTAAAAAAGGAAATAAAACTAACCATTCTTAACTTTCTTTCTCTCACAACTCTTTCAACTTCTTCTCCTTCTCCTTCTCCTTAATTCTTTCTTTCTCTCTCTCGCTGTACTGGTTATCCTTCTTCTTCCTTCAAAATATTTGAATCTGAAAAATGAAAAAAGTGGGAGTAATTTCAAAATTTGAATCCGGAAATGGCATCCCCGGATTTCAAATTAAAGCAATCCGGAATTTGCATTTCCGAATTTGAAGATACGCCACTAAGAGCGATCGCCCCATAAGCCGCGCGATCGCTCTCTTTTGTTTTTCAGAAAATATTAATTTGCTTTATTACTTTTGTAAAAAAAAAAAAAATAGAATCCGGAATTGGAAACGCCGGAATACATTAGGAGCGATCGCACCATTCCTTAGCGCGATCGCTCCCTATTAACGGAAATATTATTTTGGGAAATTCAATTTTGAAAAAAAAAAATCAAATCCGGAATTGATAATTTCGAAATGCATAATCCGGAATTACCAATTCCGGATTTCAAGTGAAAAGTGCTAGTTTGGTACTTAAGTTTTTGAAAATGTTTTTTGGTATATAAATTTTTAAAAAGCTATATTTTGAAAAAAAAATCTTTCTTAGAAGGTAAATATTGATCCTTTCCGACAAACAAATACTCTCTCCGTTCCCATATAAGATTTCACAAATAGATTTTGCTCGAAAATTAAGAAATTGTATAAGTGGTGTAAGTATGAAAAATGAGTTAGGAGAGAGAATGTGGGGTAGAAAATAGTAAGTTGATTGGTATTGTGAGTATAAAAGTAAAATATAATAGAAAATGAGTGGGAGAAATAGTAAAAATTCTGTCATTTTAGAAAAATGAAATCTTATATGTAATACCCAAATGACAAAAGTGAAATCTTACTCGAGACGAGCATTTGCATTTGCATTTGCGAGACGAGAGTAAGATCCTAAGAAGATCAAAACCATCTTAATATGAAGCCTGCAACTAAAGGTATTCTAACCAGGAATTTATGATGCTTGCCTCACAAACTACGTGCCTAATGCCTAAAAAGGGAGAATTGGGTCATTGTTGATACGGAAAAAACCACAAGGAGAAGAAGAGTCTAGATTGTGGTTGAATGTAAAATAGGAAAGAAAGTGGTAGAGGGAGTGAGAGTATACTCCCTCCGTCCCGCTTTGGGCACGAGAATTAAAAAAAAGTAGGAAAGAGAAATAGGTGGAGGAGGTGTTTGTGAGTATGAAAAATTAAATAGGAGAGAGAATGAGTGGGAGAAATAGTTAGGAGAGAGAATGTTGTGAGTGTAAAAATAAAGTAGAAGAGAGAATGAGTGAGTGGAATAATAAAGATTCTTTGTCATTTTGAACAGTTCACACTGGAGTGGAACATCCCAAAAAAGAAATAAATCCACACTGGAGTGGGACGGAGGGAGTATAATTTTACTAGGATATATTGAGAGTGGAGTGTACAAATAATTTGTGTTGGATACAAGTACGAGTGATCATATTTGTATTGGGTAATTTTTCTCATAATATTGAAATTGGGTCTATTATAAATGTACGAGTGATCATATTTGTATTGGGTAATTTTTCTCATAATATTGAAATTGGGTCTATTATAAATGTAGGCGGGTTTTGCCGAACCACATAAATTTTCTGTGTATCTTTCCGATTATTTTTTGCTTCATTTATATTTTTCGTGGTTTCACTGTTTGACTTTGTGAGGTGATAGTTTTCTTTTATTCCATTCCGCTATTTTTTCCAACGAGTGTGAAATTACCCAAAAAAAAAAGAGAGTCGTCACGCCATTTTTATTATGAGCCAAAATCTTGGAAATGGCTAAAAAGAGATTTTTAGGTTCGGAGGTCACGTTACGCCTCGGAAAGAGATTAATTGTGCTCACCCAAAATACCTCGTATTAACGAGTCTTTCTACCTTTCTCGAAAGATGTGCGTGTGTGTGTGTGAATTACTTGAACATAAGTTTGAATGGAGGATTTGAAATGATAGATATTTTGATGGATGAAATGATGACATGATATATATACATATATATATATAGATATATGTGGGAATATGTTATGTCAAGATCTTCCTTTTATTCGACTCGGTAACATTAATTCATTCCAAGGAGATGAATTTAGAGGAAGTTTTAGGAATCATTTCTTGATTTAAATTGGGCATTATAACGTTACCTTTTTTAATAAAATGACAATAATAAAGACTTTGAAAATGAAGATATTTATAGTAATTGACAGTAATGAAAAGATGGTCGACAAGTCAATTTCTTAACTCGAATATTTAAAGTAAATGCGATCAACAAATCAAACGATTTGGACGGTAAGGGACATTATTAAAATGGCGATCAACAAATCAAACGATTTTGGACGGTAAATGACAATCAACGAATCAAACGATTCGGACGGTAAATGACAATCAACGAATCAAGCGATTCAGACGGTAAATGACATAAACAGAATGACAAAAACGTAAAAGATGGAAGTTTAGGTTTAGAAGGAGAGTTTACCAATATTTGGTTTTTGGCTCTATCTTCCATGGGTTTGTGTTTCTGTAAGAAGTGAGGGGTTTGCCTCAGGCGGTTTGCTTAGGGTGTTTAAAGAGGAGAGAAATTTTGCTCTCATGTAGGCAGAACCTCCCCTAGTTAACTCTCATTTGCACTCGAATTTCTGTCGCTTCGGGGGCGTTTCAGAGACATTTTTTTTAGGGTTTTGGGGCTGAAATGGTGGGAGTATTAAAGGGGGTTTTGGTATGAAAAATCTTGGGGTTGAAAACTGAAATGAGGCTGCTATTTATAGGCAAGTAAAATTTGTAAGGTTGGCCGGCCTATCCTGCCTGAGGGCATTTTGGGCATTTTGATTATTGATTTGACCTTTGGACGACTTATTTTGGGCATTTTGATTATTGATTTGACATTTGGACAACTTACAGGTTAGCAAAACAGGCCGGCCGGCCTATTTCTCAGTCTGAGGGTATTTTGGTCATTTCGAATTTTGATGTGATTGATTTGACTCTTGGACGACTTGCAGGTTATGTTTTGTAAAATTGGCCGGTCAGACTGGTCTTCAGATTGGCTATTTTTCCTAATTAAATTAGTTATATGTATAGATCTTGTTCTCGCGTTCGATTTGATATGCGGTGGGCCCAAAATGGAGTTCGTGTGATGAAGTTATGATCTCTGAAAGATCGCGACACTATCAAAAACAGCAAATCAAAGCCCGAAAGACCCTGAAACTTCATTTTTGGACGAGTAAACCCTCGGACTTTAATTTTGAGTCTTTTAAATGATCGACAACCCATATTGGGGTACTTACAGAAGCCCCGTGCTGCATTGATTGCATGAGAAGCATTCAACTTGCAAGCAATTTCAAGAATTAGCGTTAAATATTTTGACCTTAATGGTTGTGACTGTAATTTAATCAACGAGGACAAAAATATAGAGTCTAATTAATACACAGAGTACTAACAATCACGTTGTATCAGAGTCGGTCAAGACTATCAGCAATGGCTTGGGCACATTTATAACTCGAGCCTAAATTCACATTCGAGCTTAACTGGAATCCACACAAGCTTTTAAAAAACGAGCTTAGCCCTAGTTCTCATATGAATTTGTTTTCTGCTGTGAGTAAACTAACAGTAGTTGTAGTCATGATGTCTGGATATCGGAGTCAACTAACTCTATGATTTGGAATCAGTAGCAGTTGGGAACTTGGGATAAACAACACATATCATTCGAGCTTCAGCACAGAAAAACAGGCAGACCAGAACCATCAAGTAAGATATAAGATTAAAGTATTCGACAGATAAAGGGCACGAAAATTACCTTTCAATAGCCGAAAATTGGTGAGGCAGAGGAAGAGTAGGCCGGAGGAAGAGTGAGCCGTGAGGAAGGAAGAGGAAGAGTGAGGTCGGAAAGTCTTCGTCGTCGTTGATCGTTGATGATGAAAATTGAAAATGGCGGAGAGAGAGAGAGAAGCACCACTCGCTGGAAACTAGAAAATAGAAAAGAATGGAAATGGAAAGGATTTAGGTTTAGGTATAGGTTTTGACTTTGTAATCAGCTGATTAGGTTAGGGTTTAAATCAACGGTGGAGATTAAATAAAAAATAATCAACGGTTAATATGACGGTTTGGCAGTTCAGCTCGGTGGTTCAGTTTGGCGGTTCAGCTCGGTGGTTCGATTTGACGGTTCAGCTTGATGGTTCGGTTTGGCGGTTCAGCTCGAAATGGTTCGGTTTGGTTCGATTTGGAGGAGTCAGACTGCAAACCAAACTGAATCACATGGTTTAATAAATATTTGGAACCGAGCTGAACCGCTAAGTTATAAAAACCAAACCAAACCAAACCAAGTGATTTGGTTCAATTTGATCTCAAATCGCGATTTGAACCGAACCGCTGACACCCCTATTGCTAAGGGGACGGAGGGCAGTTCTAATGTTACAAAATGAAGAAAGACTTCATTAGAAGTCTCCTGAACATATACTCCCTGAACATATACTCCCTCAGTCACACTTCAATACTAGATACTACTAGGGTAGAATTTCATGCATCTTTAAGACATTTTTAAAAAATGAATAAAAATTGCAAATGGATAAAAGATTAGAGAGAGAGAATGTAAAAGTTAAAATATTTATGATAAAATCTCTTTTTGATTGATTTTTTTTTAAAATATGTTAACATTATAAGGGCATAATGAATGATTTTTTTGTAAATATATTTACATTATAAGGGTATAAATGTCCTAAATACTGTTCAAAATTTGTCATTTATGGAATGAGATTCTTAGTATGGGACGGATAAAAGGGAAAGTAGAACTCTTGAAGTGGGATGAAGGAAGTATATTATAGGTAATTTTCATAAAAACCCTCCAAGAAATGATCTGTTACAAGTTTACATCTAAATCTCTAAAGTTTCAAATTTTACACTTTACCTCCTTAATAAATTTATAAGTTATTTGAATTAAATTTCAATAAATACTAAATCAACTAATTAACTCCTATTCATTTCATTTAATCATTAACTCACTCAAATAAATTTATTAACATATTTTAATAGGTCAAATAAGCCACTAAAATGTTAAAAGCTAACACAAAATAAATTATAAAAATAATACAATGCATGAAATGATATATAATTGAATCGAGTGTTACAGTTAAAAGGACAAAACCTCTTGTTTTAGTGAAAATATAATTTTCCTAAACATGAAGATGATAAAATTGACATCGCTCCAAAATCAACGAGGTCGAGTGACCACCTTTGCCATAACGTGGCTTCACAACTAAATGCAATGAAACAAGTTATAATAAAGGGGCAAATTTTGGTGCGCCAAACGCTCCCTGCCAAAAGATAAATTTGAAAGATTTTAAGCCAAAAATGACAAATATTTTAAATAGACGGTATAATTTATTTTAGTTTGCATTTAGAAAGACGACATTTATTTTGAGACAAATAAAAAAAGAAAAAATGTTACATTTATTTTAGGAGAGAGATAATAGTAGGGGTGTAAATGGTTCGGTTTGGGGGAATTTACATACCGAATCACTAGTCATCGGTTTGGAAAAATTTCAAATCGAACGAACCATGAAAAAATTCAAACTGAACCAAACCAAATCGCTATGGTTTGATTCGTTTTGGTTCAAACCGCGGTTTAATTATGCGGTTCAGACCGCGGTCCAAACCGTGGTTCAGACCATTATTTAGGCTACGGTTCAAACCACAATTCAGAACGCAACTTATTTTCATATTGTTTAAATTTTCCGTGATCATGGAGAAAGAGCAAAAAAATGCGAGTGTTTAAGAGACTAGAGGAAGAGAGAGGTTGAAGGAAGAAAAACACTTTACAATGGCGATCGTGGAGAGAATTTGATTATTTATGTGTCGTAATGAAGATAACAAATGATGAAATTAATATTAAATAAAATACAAAACGAAGGTAATGATTAGTTTATGTAAATTTTAATAAAAATATAAAATATTAAATAAGATACAAAACAAGGTTTAGAATTAGTTCATGTAATGTGGTTCGTTTTGGCGGTTTGGTCTCACGGTTCGATTTGATGGTTCGGTCTCGCGGTCTCAAACCGCGATTTGATTTGGTTTGGTTTAATTTGGTTTGGGAGGGTTAGACCACAAACCAAACCGAATCATGTGGTTTGTAAATATTTGATATCGAACCGAACCATTCATACTTTAAAACCAAATCAAATCGCATAATTTGATTCAGTTCGATCTCAAATCGCGATTTGAACCGAACAACTTACACCCCTACCCCCCTGGATTAGACGTGTCAAACGGTTATAGCAGCTGGGTTACTTGATTAACTTAGCCGGTTAAAATTTCGTTAAGTCTTAACGCCTAACCTAACCTAAGTTAACGTGTCTTATGATTCTGATCTGGTTATACGGTTAACGGTTATACACGGTTACACGGTTATACACGGTTACACGGTTAAAAATGTGCTTTTTTTTTTTCAGTTTGGTCCTTTTTTTAACGGAATAGTTAACTTTTGTACTGTATAACCCTTTTTTATTTTTATTTTTATTTTTTTTTGAATAAAGAATACAATTTGAGATGTTACTTATTAATGATTTTTTTTGGAAAAAGTTATAAAAAAAAAGTTAAGAATTTTTAAATAAATGAAATTTTAACGAAAAATGTGTTTAACAGATTTTTTTAACAGTTTTTTTTTTGGTTAAGCAAAGCTATTTGAGAAATATTTCTTTTAAAAAACAGTTTTTAACATTTTTTTTTTGAAGAAAATAGTTAACTTTTTAACAGATTTTTAACTAGTTTTATAAAAAAGTTAACTTTTTATTTTTTTTAATTTTTTTTTGGATAAAGAAGACCATTTTAGACTTTTGTTTACTATATACATTTTTTGCAAAAAGATATATAAAAAAAGTAATGAATTTTGAAAGAAATAAAACTTAACTTTTTTAAAAATAAACGAAAGTATATAAAATAAAAAGGGACGGTACCCTTAAATTTTATTAATTAATTAAAATTACAAAGAGGGGGACAATCAACCTTACCCTTTTATAATTAAGGGGGGACATTTAGGAACCTTTACCTCAAAAGAAATAGTAAATATTATATATATATATATATATATATATATAATACTATATAATATAATATATATATATATAAATATATATTATATATTATATATATAAACATATATAATATAATATATATAATTCAAAATTTGAAATTTGAATTTCAAATTTAAAAATTTCAAGGTTAGGCGGTTATAACCGCCCGGTTGCTAAACGGTTATAGCGGGGTTATAGCCGCCGGTTACCATTTTTTTGAAAACCTTAACCTTAACCTAACCGTATAGAAGGTTTCGGTTAGCTGATTCACTGATTAAGACGGTTGACGGTTATAGCCAGATTACGGTTACGGTTATTAAGCATAGGTTAGCAGGTTTCGTTAGATTTTGGGACGTCTGGATAATATAATAGGATAGTAAAATCGCTATTGGGCATTTATTGTAAGTCAAGACCACTGGGCTTTTAATGTAAACAAAGCCCAATTTCTACTCCTTCCCTTCCCTTCCCTTCCCTCTACTTTTCGCAAGCGGCGACAAGATAAGAGAGAGAGCAGACAACTCAGAGAAGGGAAGCCATGGCGATTCAGCAAATCATGTTTGCAAACAACTTCCCTTGGATTCCAAATAAACCCTTAGCAAACAAAAATATCCCCTTTCTGTCCCTAAACCCTCAGTCTTCTTCAGGGCTCAAATGTAACAAACGATTAAGGCTTCTGGGCAGTGTAAAATGTTCCGTGGATGACAACAACTATAACGTCGGCGCCGGCAACAATAACACTCAGTACGATTCTAGGTCGAGCGGGACACCGCAGTATCCTAGGCCGGCGGGGATTGAGTGGAAGAAGGAGCTTTCGAATTCCGTGCAACTTATCGGCGCTGTTGGCTCTTATGTTCAATGTAAGCAACTCAGTTCCGGCAAATTTTTCGCCTGGTGTAACCTTGCCGTCAAAACTTCGGCCACCGATACCACCTGGTAATTTTTTTCCCTCTTTTCTGATTTTTGAATTTTTAAATAAATTTAGTGTGTGTGTATGTATGTATACTCTAAGTGCTCGCTTGGTATGAAATAACCATGATTTCTTTCCTTGCTATTTGTCCTATGATGAATTAAATTGCTGCTATATTATCATGATTCATGGAATGAAATAGTCATTTTTGCATGATACATGAGCATTTAATTTGTGTGTGTGTTTTTTTGTTTACAGATAGAATCATGATTTCATTCCATGCTATTGGCATCAATCATGGACTGAAATTTGTACTGCCTCATCATTGACTGGAGTGGTCATTGTTAAATACCAAATGAAGAGCAAATGCCAATGTTATGAATCATGATTACACGTTAGGACATTATATGTGACAAAGTTGAGTTTGGTAACATGTAATAGGCCGCCTAGAGCATGAGTGACTGGAAAATTCAATGGGAAAAATTGTAATTTGTGCACCCGCTTACTTTCCCAAAGGGCCCACCACTGCTTATGATTGCACATTAGGACATTATATGTGACGAAGGTGAGTTTGGTCACATGGACTAGGCCACCAAGGCATGCTTATTGAGGGACTGGAAAATCTAATGGGGAGACGGTTGTTTTTAGGACAGATTATAATAGTTGCTTCTAGTTATGCATGCTTTTTTGGTTTCTATTGAGTCTTTGTATAGAGATTATTTGATCGGAACTATCAGTTTGTTTGAGTTTTGGGTTTTGCTTGTCTGTTTGTATATAGTATTTGTTATTTGCTATAAGCTCTTATTCTCTGTTGTGGAAACAACAACAACAACACAACAAAGCCTTAGTCCCAAAATAGTTTGGGGACGGCTAACATGAATCGTCCTATGAAATCATCAAAGAAAAGAGGTGGGAAAAAATTAAGAAAATAAAATAAAACTGAAAGATAAAAAGAAATCTAAAAGAAGAAATGGGTGGGAATAAATTTTGGAATAATGATGATAATAATAAAATCAAACTCCATCATCGACATGAATTTTTACCCTACACTCCGTTCATTTCAACGCCATATTTATGTTACTACTACAATACATCAAGTTCCAGAAAGGATTTTTGATGATGTTATGGTATTGCAGTTAAATAGGAGTATTTTGGTCAAATTCTTTTTGTCAAGGTGCACACTTTATCCTGGTAAAGCATTTCTTTTATCAAATTTTGTGGTTAGCTCTCGATTGAAGATGTACTACATTCCTGATCATTTTCCAAATGAAGGGAATGGGTTATGACAGCATGTCATAATGTTCAAATCCTCCTACAGTCCAAAAGATAGCTAAGCATGTATCGTCCGTTGGTTACTTTATTATGCATGTGTGGCGGATTAAGCAAGAAAGTCCTACGTAGATTTTTTGTTTTTATTTTGTTATTGGAGGTTCTTTGTTTGGTTGACTTCCATTATATTTATACACACTTTGTAAGTTGCTATACAATAAATCCATACTTCCTCCGTCCCACCCGAATTTGGACAAAGTTACTTTACACGGAGATTAAGAAATAACAATAAGATAATAAAAATGTATGGTAGAAAATGAAGAGAGAGAATGAGTGGAGTTAATAGTGGTTGGTTGAATAAATTGTATGGTGGAGAATGAGTGAGTGGGGTAGGCCCATTTTTTTATTATTATAAACTTTCCTTTTTGGGTTGTCCAAATTCGGATGGGACGCCCAAAAAGGAAATTTGTCCAAATTCGGGTGGGACGGAGGGAGTATTTCAGAAACTATTCTTGCCAAGTAAGAAGTATCAAGCTCTTTAGCCGGATAGAGACCCCAACTTTCTCTCATTCACGATTCAATGAACAGAAACCTACGCTATCTTACAAAATGAGCCAATCTTGACAAGTGGGTTAGACAACTTACATCCCACTCATTTGGGCACCATTATATTTCATGCATTTGTTTATTTAGGTTAACCATAAGTTCATGTTTCTGGTTTGCTTGTTAGCCCCCACCCACCCACCACCGAAAAGCACTTAGGGTGGATATGTTGAATCTTTTCTTCGAACATGGTTTTAAGTTTTTCTACTGTGCATATTGGTTTGAGAATTTTAGTATTAAAACCACATACTCCCTCAATCCCAGAATAAATGTCGCAGTTGACTTGTCAACGTTTTTTAAGGAAGATGCTATACTAGTTTATACCATAGTTACCGAGAACTCTACTTCCCCCTCGTCCCACGTCCCATAATTGGGGCGCGATCCAGTTCCCCAAAAACATCGTCCCAGATTTTTTTAAAAAAAGAAGTAAAATCTGACCGTTCAGTCGCGCCGTCAGCCGTCAGGTAATCAAATATCATCTTGGTCCTTTTTCGGACTTTACCGAAGTTGAGAACATTTCGATCTTTGTCGAACCAATATTGACTTGAAGTGGAAAGCCTTTGAATCTTGGTTGGAATTGAAGTCACCGTTGGGATGAGAGGAGACTGAATAAATAGGGAAAAAGTCGGAATTGCTAAGGAGAAAACAAGTTAGGAGAATTTGAAATTTGGAGGAAGAGTTGTGGATATAAATGAAGAAGGGTTTACATGAATTGGGGAGCGAACGATGTCGAGTGTTACTGAATGGGACTCTGCATACAAAATTAAACCTGCTTGACAGCTATTTTCATCCTCAATATATTTACACACACCCATTAATTGCAGAACACTTTTAAAGATGGTATGTTTAAAGATTTTAAGAGTGTAAGCAACAACTTTTTAATATATATATATATAAATTTTTAAAAGTCACGTTCCTCGTTCCCGCTCCCGTTCCGTCCCGCGTCCCAAAGCGTCCCACGTTCCTGGTAACTATGGTTTATACATTACTTGGACAATGATAAAATTGCACTTAGCTACTTTCCTTATTTTGAAACACAACATTTATTTTGAGATTAACCAAAATGGAAAGTGCGACATTTATTACGGGACGGAGGGAGTACTGGGATTATAAATCTTTGTCCTTAATTGACATTACTTGAGTAAAATATTTGACATACTAAGAAGGAAGATGGGTATAAGGAACCATAACTAATTTTCTGCCTACATATCACCACGAGCTGATGCTGCCTTGCTAAACCATGAACTGGTTGGATTCTAATGGCAGCTCCTTGTATGACCATAGTTTCTAAAAGCAGAGTCTGTTGAGAGGGATCAAATCTTTAATAAGTGTACTGAATAATGAAAGGAAAGATTGGAAGGGTGATCAGTAAGAACTTACGGCTACTTGTCTTATCTTGCTAGATAGATCACAAAAACAAAGCATATTTGTGTTGATAAACACATTTCTTGTTGAGTAATACTAGAGTCACAAAAAAGATCACAAGATAGGGTCACAAACACGGTTGTCAGTAATTGATTGGTTGTACTACTCGTTAATTAACCAACCAATCAATCAATGACAACGGTGTTTGTGACCAAGATTTTGTGAGATTTTTTTGTGCCCCTAGCATTGCCTGGTTTGTTCATAGAAAGGAATAATGTGCCATCAAGTCCTGCCAATTTCGTAGATATTTGATTAAACTGAATCATCAGCAACGACCATTTTCAGGATCCAGTTGAAATTCTGGGATGAGTTAGCTCTTGTTGCCTTTCAGCATGTAGAGAAAGGCAACCAAATATTCGTCTCTGGTCGTTTGGTTACGGATATAGTTGAAAGCGATGATGGCAAACAGCAAACCTACCATAAGGTGCTCCTTTCATTGCTTTTTGCCTCCCTTTTCAACTGATGGCTTATAAATGTTATTTTCTGTAATTCGTCTAATTTGGTTTTTATTAAAATTGAAAACCTTTACATTGTGCTGGCAGGTAGTCGTTCAGCAGCTGAATTTTGTGGAGAGGAACTTATCCACCAATTCCTCGTATGATAACTCCTCCAATATTGCAAACGCAGGCAATGACTTCCTTAGCCAAAAACAGCCTATTTTATCAGTTATATTTCCCCTTATGGACCGTCTCTCATACTTTTATTTTTTCTCCTTGCAGATAGGGAAGTTAAAAATCCGTCCTGTAATTACTACAGGAACCGTAGAGGAGCTATGGCAAGCCTACTTTGCTAATCCTGTGGAGTGGTGGGATAATAGGAAGAACAAGGTAGTCTTCACGATTCGCTTTGTTTCAATTGCACCTTGTGTGATGAGAGAACTGTTTAATAGACCAAGACGGCTTAAACATGGTTCATTTAAAACTCAACTGGCTCAATTCATCTAGTTAATCGTCAGTCACACAGAAGAGATAGGGTCACTCAACCCCCTTGACTTTTGGAAACGTCATTTTAGTACTTCTAAATTTTGGGAAAATGCATAAAAAGATATTGTTTTTATCTATTGACCCCATTCAAAAAATGCATATAAAATTATCATTTTGACCCCATCTTATTCCAAATTTTTTTATAATAATTTTTTCCCTAACAATCTTGACCCCCTTCTGAAAAAATTATGACTTTGCCACTGTTAATTGCTGTGTGTGTTTTATGGTTGATACGATCTGCAGAGGGGCCCGAACTATCCAGATTTCAAACACAAAGATACAGGGGAAGCTTTATGGATTGAAGGCAGGAACAATCCAACCTGGGTGAAATCCCAGCTGTTGATATTGGATGCAAAAATGGAAGCTTACAATAATCACAATCCCAGCACGCGCACAGACTTCATGGCAAGTGATTTCTCATCTTACTAATCTTATTCCTCTACTGATTACCGGAAATGGTCCTTGACCAATATTTTTAAAGTTTTGTACAGTTGTATCTTCCTCCCCTTATTAGGCTGAGAAATTTTGGGATAGCCTCAACTTCCATTATTATTATGGCTTGTAGTTGTTAACTTATATTAATTCCTGATTATTATGGTCTTTTTTTTAATTTTTTTTTTAAACATTACCTGCATACCCGAAGTATTTGGTCTTCTTCTCCACCTATTTGCCTCATTTCTAGACAATGGCATACATACGTGCACACGTTAACACACATGCGCACACACACATTGGCACAACTGGGACTTGCTATTTAGTGTTAAATGCTGATTTTGAGTGTAAACGCGCGCGCGCACACACACACACACAGTTGGGACTTTGATTTGTGTTGAATTTGGATATTGACTCGTCACGCGTTGGTTATAAATTCTTATAGCTGTCTGTGGATGTAATGTTATTTTCATGCTTAATGTTGCCTTCACTTGCCTGTCGATGGAATGTTGTTTTCATTCTTTATTATTGTGATGGTAAATATGTTTAATATTCCCTCCGTCCCTAAATGTTTGTCCCATTTTCCCTTTTCCTTTGTCCCAAAAAGTTAGTCTCATTTCCAAAATTAAAGCTTCAAAATCACTAAATTTTCAAAACTTGTAACATTTAGGGACGGAGTATTACATAACGGCGGTGTATATTATCAATAATTTTCAAAGCGTTCGTAAAAATAACCAAAATTAAAGCTTCAAAATCACTAAATTAAAATGTTTGAAAAGTCAAATGGGACAAACATTTAGGGACGGAGGAAGTACTTGGTTATTGATTGATTAATTTGTTTTTCCAATAATAGAGACAAGACTCCAGTTTATTTCAAGGATTCAACTATGGCCAGTGTTACTAATTAGCACTTGTGGTCATTTGTAAACACGCCCCTTCTCACATGTAACCGGGCTTTGCAAAGGCTTATAACAACGTGGACATATTAACCGGGTGACGCAGAGCAATATCGTAGGTAGGCTGTTGGGCGTTCACGTGTAATGAACATGTGTAACTGAGTTACATAGGAGTATTATTGGTTTAGAATTTTGATCTAACTCCACCCCAATAATACTCATTAGTTCAAGAATTTGGAGAGAAAAAATATAGGTGTATATTCAATGCAAAAGAAGGAATTAAAAAAAAAAAATGGAAATATAATGCACGACTTTTCGTTTGAGAATTAATTGATTTCAGTGTGTCCATTGGTTAGGGAATTTGGGGGGTCCATTTTATTTGAATAATCAGCAAAATTTGAAGCTTGTTCAAACCTATCTTCATTATGAAAAACAATTCAGAGATCTATTTTTTTTTCTCACAATTATCCCAATCACCCAACACATGAATATCGACTGGTACCCGTAAACACAATACGAGGCGCCAGGTACCCGTAAGCACAATACGAGGCGCCAGACGATATTCGAAGATTGGACGAAAATGCCTTTCAGATGTGCGCAATATAAGCCATAATTTAAGTAACATCCTTCAAAAAGAAATAGAAACTATAGTATAAGTAAAATACATTTCATGTACATATAGATCTAAAACAAATTAAAATCTCTATATGACCTATACCTCTCATCCTAAATATTTGGTACATTTGCTGCTCTTTTACAAACCAAAATCAAAAACCCAAACTAAAAGTAATTGGGTATTTATTCTAACCTTCTTCTCCTTTTTTTTTTTTTTTTTTCTTCTTTTTTTTTTTTATCAATTTTTTTTCAGAGTTCAAACTCGAAACCGTAAACCTAAAACTTAACTAAACAAGTATAATTTGTTGATTTAAATGATCAATTACAAACAATGTAACCCTTGAGCCTCGGATCCTTTCATGATCCTAAGCCTTTTGCAAGAACTAGAAAACATCTCCCACGGTACATCTCCTACCAACATCCAATCTCCGTCTTTGTCTTCGTAAGTCGGAGCGAACTCCGACCCGTTGTACCCCTCTCTTTCAGAGTACACACCAATATTGCACTTGAACATCATTTGTAACCCTTTTAGAAGCTCAGGGTAACTATTGTAGACCTTCAGATCAACTTTTCTCAAGTAAGGAGCTCCATCCATGCTCACTTTTACAAACATCCCAACGCCGTCGTTTTCATCTTTTTTCGCTTGTAGTGCGTTTTTGCGGTATGAACGGACAGGTGGCCATCCTACAACTTGTGTCCTGGAAAAATAGTTAACCAAAACAACGTTAGATCAATGAAACATCAGTTAGAAAATTAACTTAGTGTGTGTTTGGGTGTGTTTTTTGTATATATGGAATTGGTTCTTACTTGGAAGGAGGAGCGGTTTCTTGGTGACCCTTTTCTTCGTTATCCATATCGGATGCATTTCTTTTGTTGTTCTTGGTTGCCGGTGGAGTACATTTTTTCTCCGGTGACTCGTTGTCTGAACCCGGTAGCCCTAATCTTAGCTCAGTTGCTTTGAGGTTAAGATCATTGTCGTCGAAGATTGCCCGACTTTCCATTTCGATATTTATGTATGATCTTCTTGAATATAACTACCCAGATTTTGAATGAATGGCCTTATAAAACGAACACTAGCTAGCTTGTTTGGCTTGAATCTGAACAAGTCTCCGGCGAGTTTGACAAGTTTCCGACGAAGTATTTGGTTTTGCTGTGTATGTTGATGATGATGGAAGAAATGTGTTGTGAGTTTTGGCGTTGGGAAAGAAGTTTTATATAGAGGGATTAGGGTTAGACAAGTATCTAGCTACTTTATTCTCCTTGTGCATGAATTTCATAACATCTGCTTTATTTGTCCCCACGCGCTTCTCCCTCAAATCCTCAATGATAAAAAGCTTTGCAAATCTTTCTCAATAAAATACTCCCTCCGTCCCGAAACATAATTCACAAACACTGTTTGCACTGGTTTTAAGGAGGGAGTATTATATTGAAAGTGTTGTGAGTGTGAAAATAAAATAGGAGAGAGAATGAGTGGAGAGAATAGTAAATTATAATGGTGTTGTGAGTATTAAAATAATGTAGGAGAGAGAATGAGTGGAGGGAATAGTAAAGATTCCTTTCCATTTTAGGTAAGTTTTAAATGTGTGAAGTAAGTTTTGGGACGCCCAAAAGAAAAAGTGTGAAGATTGTTCCGGGACGGAGGGAGTACTCCCTTCGCCCCCGTCTAATCTAAATGACCCAAAATATTCATGCATGAAAATTAAAGAAAGTAATATAAGAAACAGAAAGTGGGATAAGTAATAGTTAGTGGATATTTATTTTGAGTATGAAAAGTGAGTCCCATAAATAAAAAAGTAATAAAAAAATTTCCTTTTTTTGGTTATGACATTTTAAATGGGGCATTCAAAAAGAAAAGTTGAGACACTTCGATCGAAACGGAGGGAGTATAAAGTTCTAAAATTGTGAATGCTCTTAGACCAAGTCCAATAAGAAAACGATTAAAAAACATTCAACTACCCTAATATCACGACACCTTATCTTCTCTCTCCATCCACTTAATCATTCAACTACTTTCTCAACTACACCCCCACAATAAGCTAGTTTAGTTTAAAATTCAACTCCTCCCAACTCATTATTCTATACCCCATCACTTTTTATTTTATTTACAATATTTAATTTTATAATTAAAAAAATAATAAAAATAATAATAATTTATTATTAAAAAATAAATTATTAATATTTTTATTTATAAATTCGAGATTTTTTTTTATTTTTTTTAATTCACACTTATTAATATTTTTATTTATAAATTTGAGATTTTTATTTATAAATTCGAGATTTTTTTTTATTTTTTTTTAATTCACACTTAGGATTGGAGTAATTTGGTGAAAAATTACTTGACTTCTGAGTGTTGAAATAAGGATTATTGGGATTATTGGGATCCATTTAACTAAAAAGATGATGAATGTTTTAGAAAATACTCCCTCCGTCCCATTAGTATTAGCACAAACACTGTTTGCGCGGGAATTAAGGAATATGATATTTTAATAAAATGTTGTGAGTGTAAAAGAATGAGTGGAGAGAGAATGAGTGGAGGGTGTAATAAATTATAATGTTGTTGTGAGTATTAAAATAATGTAGGAGAGAGAATGAGTGGGGTTGGGTGAATATTTTATTAATATAAAATTTCCTTTTTGGGAGTGTGCGGATATTAGCGGGACGCCCAAAAAGGAAAGTGTGCTAATATTAGCGGGACGGAGGGAGTAAGAAGGATTTTAGGATTTTCTTGAGAGAAAAGAGAGTTTTTTTTTTGGTGTACAAAAAATATGAAAGTTATGTCATTTTATAGAGAAAAAAATTTCCAGAATTTTGGAAAAAAAATAAAATATTTCTGTCAAATAATTGAGCTCAAAAATCGGGGTAGAAAGATAAAAAGAAAAATCTAGAGCAACCAATCAGCGTGCGACACCTGTCCTCATCTGAAAAAAATAAAAAATAAAAAGGCGTGACGCGCCTGGGTGAGGCGTGAAGGCCACGCGCCATTTGCGGTCCAATTGGACGCTGACGCGTGGCTGTGGCAGGCCCCTCCATTTAATCTTCAATCGGGTTGGACAAATTCAATCCACACCCCTCAACTACCCCCATTCAATTACCCTATTGCCCCAATACAACTAACTTAATCCCTAATCCCCTCAACCCCCAATTCAATTACCCTATTGTACTTGGCTTTAGAGTATCCACA
This sequence comes from Adenophora triphylla var. japonica, assembly GCA_022495995.1. Taxonomy (NCBI): domain Eukaryota; kingdom Viridiplantae; phylum Streptophyta; class Magnoliopsida; order Asterales; family Campanulaceae; genus Adenophora; species Adenophora triphylla. The sequence goes on from JAFEMH010007558.1 coordinate 60,518, forward strand.
ATATTAAGAGTTTTTTGATTTTTTCATAGTTTTTTTTTTTTGTGATTTTCAAATGCCACGTCATTAACAAGGATGTCCCTTTTTTCAACTAAAGAGAAAGTATTTTCTACACGACGGTAGTTAATGGTATAAATTGATTTTTTTAATCAGCAATTCAGTTATCTCAAAGGAAAAGCAAGGAATGCAGGAGTGTAGAAGAAAAGGAAAGTCAGAGGAACATATAGGCATGTTTGGTAATTAAATTAAGATTTTAATTTGAAATACTTTAAGAGATTAAAAAATTAAGCTTGTTTGATAAGATAAATTTGAATTACTTAAATAATTAAGATTGTCTTAAAAAAGGCTATTAATTTTAAGTGGGCAAGAAGTAGCTTAACAAGGTAAGAGGTGGAAAGAATGAGAAAAAAAGGAAATGAGTTCAAATCCACACATCAACATATTTTATTTATTTATTTATTTTTACTTCCTTTTGTTGAAATATTTTTTCTTTTCATACAAATTATATTTGACCAAGTATGAAAATATAATTTTTTTAATATTAACATTTAATAATATTTTTATTAAAGTATCATTATATAATTTTTTTTATTATTTGTCAACATTTGTGATCATATTTACCAAACTAATCAAGATAAATATTATTATGGGATAAAGAAAGTACAAATAAAAATATTTAAATATTATAAGATTAAAATTTAATTATAATAATAATAATAATAATAATGTATATGTCAATAATGAATTTATTTTATTATAAAATCATAAATATTATTCATATAATATTTTAAATGTTGAGTTGAAATTCTGAAAATTCAGATGTAAGTGGTTTGTCATTATCAAACAAACATAAATCTTCAAAATTCAGCAACTTAATGATTTCAGCTCTTAATTTTCAGCTCTACATTTTCAGTACTTAATTTTCAATTTTACCAAACAGGCCCATAGATTAGAGGAGAATAGAGGTCGATCGAATGAAGAGAACGCATCATACAATACAATGACAGTTGTGGATACAACTTCGTTAGTTATTGTTGGAATAATATTAGGGTAAAATAATAAGGTGATCGGTAAAGTCAAGTCACGGCAGTTCAACAATTTAGGAACTGCTCGGCTGAGCAAGGCGTAAGCCTCGGTCGAGCATTACTGTCCAGGAACATGCCTTTTCTGTTAGCCTATGCTCAGGCGAGTCACTAAAGTGCTCGAGCAAGCAACTGCCGCTGTGACGGCGAGTCACCAAAGGTGCTCGAGCGATTCTTGTTTGGTCGATTCTTGTCCGAACATGTGCTGACTTGGAGGGTTTGTGAATAGTCACAACTGACTCAACCTACTCTATATATAAATCCCTATTCCTTCATTCAGTCATAAAGTTATCGAATCAAGTTGTTATCAAGTTAAACACAAGTAATTAATTCAAGTTACAATCATTGTTCTCAATCTAATTCTCTCTCTCATTCAAAGGTGTTTGTTTCATTAAGAGTTCAAGTATCGTTCGTTCTTCAAGTTAGAAGACTAAGAGCAAGTCTGATTTTGGTTCGCCCGTCAAGGTTAGTTAAAGTGCACACTAACTCTTGATAAAAAGCGTTGTATCTTGGGAGACATTCGTCATTACTCCGTTTGCACAATTACTGAGGCGAAATATTGTCTTAAAGAGATTTGCTTCGGCATACCTCGCTTTATTCTCCTTCTTTTGATTTTCCGTATTGAAGATATCTAAAACATAAACAACAATCTTAAGATAATATTTTCAGGTTTTTGTTTTAATTATATCTTCTCTACTTCATCTCTTTCTTATTTGATTTTCTGTTTTCGTAACAGAAAATGGCTAATGGAAATGAATATGTTAGTAGTGAGACTATTGCAACAAATGCAATAGGGAGTACTTCAAGTGCTAATCAGCTTATGATGTCACCGACCTCGCAGTACGAGAAACTGGAAAAGTTCAATGGGAGTGATTTCAAACGTTGGCAACAGAAAATGTTGTTCTATCTCACAACGCTTGGACTAGTAAAGTTCTTACGTGAAAAATGTCTCGTAGAGGTAGAAGGTGTTGTAGACAAGGCAGCACAATTGGCTATTGATGCATGGAAACATGCTGATTATCTATGCCGAAACTACATATTGAATGGACTAGACAACATATTATGTAATGTGTATTACTCCATTCTAACTGCAAAGGGACTTTGGGACTCTCTCGACAAGAAATATAAAATCGAAGATGCTGGAACAAAGAAGTTCTTTGTTGCAAATTTTTTGAATTTTAAAGTGATTGATTATAAAACTGTAATGAATCAGGTCGAAGAGATGCAAGTTCTACTGCATAACAATGAAGCCGAAGGCATGCAATTGAGCGAATCCTTCCAAATTGCATATATGATTGAGAAGTTGCCTCCTTCATGGAGAGATTTCAAAAACTATCTCAAGCACAAGGAGATGTCAATGGAAGACTTGCTTGTTCGTCTTCGTATTGAAGAAGACAATCGTAGTGCAGAAAAGAGAGCCAATACACGAAACATGGAAGCAAAGGCTAACATGGTGGAAGAATCCCGACCTAAGAACAACAAAAGGAAGCATGATGACTCTTCTAAGAAGAAGTAAAGTAATGACGGCAACAAACGCTTCAAGTTCAAAGGGGACTGCTTCAATTGTGGAAAAAGCGGTCACCGGGTAAAGGATTGTCGAAGCAAGAAGAAGAAGCCTCCCCAAGGAAGCATGAGTGAAATAGATACCCTATTTGTGGGTGTCTCAGAAGTAAGTCTGTCTGCTGTTGTATGTGAAGCCAACTTGGTGTCAAACATCAAGGATTGGTGGGTGGACACCGGAGCCACTCGTCACATATGTGCCGACAAAAGCTTGTTCGCAGAATACAAGACATGGAACGTGAAGATTTTCTCTATATGGAAAATTCCGCAACTTCCAAGATTGAAGGCATTGGGAAGGTGATCTTGAAGTTTACATCGGGAAGGGAGCTTACTCTCAACGATGTGATGACATGTCCAAACGGTTCCGGTTCCGGTTCCCGAATTCGGAACCGCAGGTTTTCAGTTCCCAAATAGCCGGAACCGTATTCAAACCATATTAATCTGGTTTCCGGTTCTATTCGCCGGTTCCGGTTCCGGTTCCAATGGTTCCACCGATTCTATCACCATCTAACTTTTTTTTTTCTTTAAATCCAAACCTCTTAAGACGCTAACTAATCTGTTTTTTTTTTAAAGACGCTAACTAATCTGGTTTTTTTTTTCAATTGGGGAGTATGTTTTTTGAAAAATGAGAAGTGGACAAAATTTGGTTAGTATATTATTAAAGATAGAATAAAAATTCTAACAATATTTTTAGGAAAAAAAAAGGGGCGGCACCCTTATAATTTTATTAATATAATTGAAAATATTACAATGAGAGGGACAACCAAGTCTTTCCCTTTTATAATTCAAGGGTAGACAAAAGGAGCCTATACCTCTATAGTCTATATTACAACATTTATCTAAATTTTAGTCTAATTTAAATAAAACAACACTACACTACAAGTACAAATACTAAATAAATGCTAAATATTACATTTAACATACCTTGATCAATCGCCGGTTCCCGGTTCCGCAGGTTCCTCGGTTCCCAATATGGTGGATTCGTATTCGAACCGTTTCAATCCGGTTTCCGGTTCCGGCGGTTCCCGGTTCCGATTCTACCCGTCGGTTCCGTCGGTTCCCGATTCTATTTGGACATGTCTAGATGCATGTACCCGACATAAAAAAGAATTTAATTTCTGGTTCATTTCTTAGTAAGAAGGGCTTCAAAATTGTATTTGAATCTGATAAGTTTGTACTTACTAAGGGGGGAATGTATGTTGGGAAAGGTTACTTGCTAGATGGCCTATTTAAGACAAATGATGTTGATTCAATGAAAGGTCACAAATGCGAAATTTGTGTTTAAGCAAAGTTTTCAAAGAAACCTTTTAAACCAATTGAAAGAACTAGTCAATTGTTGGGATTAATCCATAGCGATTATGTGATTTAAAATTTATCCCAACTCGAGGCGATAAGAAATACTTTGTTACCTTCATTGACGATCGAAGTAGATATTGTTATGTCTATTTGTTAGTAGTAAAGATGAAGCAATGGATGCTTTTATCACTTACAAAACTGAAGTTAAAAATCAACTTGAAAAGTCAATTAAAGTATTAAGGTCCGATAGGGTTGGTGAATATGAATCAACGGAATCTAGTGACCTATGTTCCAAATTCGGAATCACTCATCAAACAACTGCACCCTATACTCCGCAGCAAAATGGTATTGCTGAGAGGAAAAATAGAACTTTAAAAGACATGGTTAATTATATGCTTGTAAGTTCGGATTTACCACAAAAATTGTAGGGGGAAGCAGTTTTATCTACTAACTTTGTGTTGAATAGGATTCTACACAAGAAAACTGGTTCCATACCATATGAATTGTGGAAAGGAAGAAAGCATTCCTATAAATTCCTCAAAGTGTGGGGGTGCCTCGCAAAGGTTGCCGTTCCACCTCTTAAACGGTCAAAGTTAGGACCTAAGACCATTGACTGTATATTTATTGGATATGCAATGAATAGCAGTGCGTACAGATTCTTAGTAAATAAATCTGAAGTAAATGACATTCATGTCAATAAAATAATTGAATCTCGTGACGCTGAATTTTTTGAGGACATGTTCCCTATGAAAAAGGATATTTGTGAAAATACTACTAAGAGACCATGTGAAAGCACTTCTGAAAATAATGAGGATGCTGAACCAAGAAGAAGCAAGAGAGCTAAAATTGCTAAAACTTTTGGTCTAGATTTTATCTCTAACTTTATGATTGAAGATGAGCCTCAATCATTAAAGGAAGCCAAACAATCGTAATCAACATTCTGAAAAGAAGCTGTAAATAGTGAGATTGAATCTATTTTAAGTAACAACACTTGGCAAGTGGTTGATCTTCCAAAAGGTTCTAAACAAATAGGATGCAAATGAATTTTCAAAAAGAAATTAAGACCGGATGGTTCCGTGGATAAATATAAGGCTCGTCTTGTTGCAAAAGGATGTTGTCAAATGGAAGGATTTGACTTCTTTGACACATAATCTCATGTTACAAGAATTACTTCAATTCGAATCTTAATAGCCATTGCAGCTTTGTATAATCTGCATATACATCAAATGGATGTAAAAACTGCATTTTTAAATAGTGATTTGGATGAAGAAACTTACATGAAACAACTCGAAGGTTTCAATGTAAAAGGACAAGAGCACAAGGTGTGCAAACTTGTTAAGTCCTTGTATGGTTTGAAGCAAGCACCTAAACAATGTCATGAGAAATTTGACAATGTCATGATTAGGAATGGTTTTATCACAAATGAATGTGATAAGTGTGTATACTCAAAGAAATTTGCTAACACATATGTATTTGTTTGTTTATATGTAGATGACATGCTCATATTTGGTCATGATATCGAGGTTATAAATAAAACAAAGAAAATGTTTACCAATAACTTTGATATGAAAGATATGGGTGAAGCAGATGTAATCTTGGGAATGAAAGTCTCAAGAACCTCCAATGGAATTAGTTTATCTCAAACACATTATGTTGATGAAATGATTGAGATATTTAATTCTCATGGAATTAAAGAGACTAATAATTCATTTCTGCCCCATATAGTTTTTCACAAGAATACTGGGAATGCGAAACTACAATTAGAGTATTCTCAAATCATTGAAAGCCTAATGTACTTGATGCAGTGCACAAGGTCGAATATAGCTTATGCTGTAAGTAAGCTAAGTCGTTTTACTAGTAATCATAATAATGAGCATTGGAATGCATTATTAAGAGTTTTAGGATATATAAAACGAACTAGAGAGTATTCATTGCACTATAGCAATTATCCTCCAGTATTTGAAGGATATAGTGATGCAAACTGGATATCTGATACAGATGAATCCACGTCTACTAGTAGCTATGTATTTACTCTCGGTGGAGGTGCATATCATGGAAATCTTCTAAGCAAACGTGTATAGCTCGATCAACGATGGAATCTGAGTTTATTGCTTTAGATAAAGCTGGTGAAGAAGCCGAATGGCTTAGACACTTTTTAGAAGATATTCCTCTCTGGCCAAAACTAGTGCCTGCTATATGTATACATTGTGATAACCAAGCAGCTATAGCAAGGGCGGAAAATTTTATATACAACGGAAAATCTCGACACATACGTCGTAGACTTAACATCGTTAGACAGTTACTCTCCAACGAAATGATATCGATTGATTTCGTGCGATCAAAGGATAACCTAGCGGATCCACTTACAAAAGGTTTATCTAAGGAGAGAATAAAATGTGCATAGAAAGAAATGGGGCTAAAGCCTAAACAAATCTAAATCAACTTGATGGAAACCTAATCTGGCGACTGAAGATCCCACGGACTAGGTTCAATAGGAAAAACTAGTCATGATTTATTTGAGAGAAGCACTTGGAAGTTTATCTTCATCCCATTTTTATGATGCAAAAGTTCTGCCTACAAGAGGTTAAGCTATTGCTTTTAATGATGACTATATCTTGTAAATTAGTACAAGTGGGATAATGTAGGATACTCTTTATAGCACATCACCTATGTTAGTGTGAACATGGCCAGTTCGTTGAGAATTCTACTTAGGCAAATTCTTTAAAGCACTTGCAGAACCAAGAAAGTTCAGTCCCGAAATAATAAACACAATAGAGAACCAAAATCTGATATGAGAATTAAATGTGTTTGGTCTATTGTTTAAGCTTACAATAACGTCTGACGGTTCAATACGTTACGTACACTGATCAGCCAAGTAAGCTCGATAGATTCTTACTAAAGAAGGTTCAAAAGCCACCTATCTTGATGCATTTATTTCTCAGCTATGCTCTTCCTCTTCTTTCTTTTTTCGTGTTGACTTCTTCCATTCATGTGGGGGATTGTTCGAATATTAGGGTAAAATATTAGGGTGAATGGTAAAGTCAAGCCACGACACTTCAACAGTCCAGGAACTGCTCGACCGAGCATTACTGTCCATTAACATGCCTTTTCTGTTAGCCTCTGCTCGGGCGAGTCACTAAAGTGCTCGGCCGAGCAACCAGCCTGTGCACGGGCGAGTCACCAAAGGTGCTCGGCCGAGCAGTTGCTGTTTTGGTCAGTTCTTGTCCGAACATGTGCTGGCTTGGAGGGTTTGTGAATAGTCACAACTGACTCAACCTACTCTATATATAGACCCCTATTCCTTCCTTCATTCATCAAGTTATCGAATCAAGTTGTTATCAAGTTAAACACAAGTAATCCAAGTTACAATCATTGTTCTCAATCCAATTCTCTCTCTCTCATTCAAAGGTCTTTGTTTCATTCAAAAGAGTCAAGTATCGTTCGTTCTTCAAGTTAGAAGACTAAGAGCAAGTCTGATTTTGGTTCGCTCGTCAAGGTTAGTTAAAGTGCACACTAACTCTTGATAAAAAGCGTTGTATCTTGGGAGACATTCGTCATTGCTCCGTTTGCACAATTACAGAGGCGAAAAATTATTTTAAGGAGATTTGCTTCGACATACCTCGCTTTATTCTCTTTCTTTTGATTATTCGTATTGAAGATATCTAAAACATAAAGAACAATTATCTGTTGCAATTAATATAATAAATGATTAAATAATTATTGAATAAGACATAAATGAGGATTCAGATTAATTGATGCAATGTATGTTTTTAATTATCCAACATTAATACTCTCTTCGTCCCAAAATGTTTGTTCCATTTGATTTTTTTGTTGAACTTTGACCACAAATTTATGAGAGATTAATCATGTTCATGAAATTTTAAAAGTTGTTGTTGATAATATTATTAATGGTGAATCAATATGAATTTTTAGAATTTCATGAACATAATTAAATTGTCATATATTTGTGGTCAAAGTTTAACAAAAAAGTCAAATGAGACAAACATTTTGGGACTGAAGGAGTATTACTCAACATATATATTTACTAGAATAAGTCTGTGTCCGAGGACACGTTATTTTTTATTTTTTTTAATTAAGCCAGTGTCCGAGGACACGGTATTTTTTTATTTTTTTTAATTAAGCCCGTGTTCGAGGAAATGCTTTTTTTTTTTTTTTAATTTAAAAAAAAAATATTTAAGGGCAAAATGAGAAAGGGACAAAATAGTGAAGGCAAAATGGGAATTTCGGCGATTGAAACTATTTATTCAACTGTTCACCCATTCCCTCATTTATACTATAGATAATTAATACTCCCTCCGTCCCATGATAATATATAAACTTTTCATTTTGGGCGTCCCACAATAATACTCCCTCCGTCCCAACCCAAAAGCCACAAATTTCCTTTTTGAGCATCCCATTTAAAAAGGCACTTTCGCAAAAAGAAAACCTTAAATCACTATTCTCTCCACTCATTCTCTCTCCTACTTTACTTTTACACTCATAACATTCTCTTTTCTTACATCACCTCCCACTCATTCTCTCTCCTATTTAATTTTTCATACTCACAACATTTAAACTTTTTCTCTTTCCTACATCACTTTCCTTAATTTGCGTTCCCTCTCCATTTTGTGGCTTTTGAGTTGGGACGGAGGGAGTATATACTTTCCTAAAATGGAAAGGAATTTTTACTATTCCCTCCACTCATTTTCTCTCCTACATTATTTTAATACTCACATCACCATTATAATTTACTATTCTCTCCACTTATTCTCTCTTCTATTTTATTTTCACACTCATAACACTTTCAATATAATATTTTCTCCTTAATTCCCGTGTAAAATTCAAAAGTCTATAAAAAAATGGAACTGAGGAAGTATATGATGTTTAGTGGTTTGTCGTTGTTCTTTAATCTGTTGCTTTGGTCTAGTGGTTCTTTTGGGTGGTTTAGTGTATTGGTTCCGTCTATACCTTCTTGCGGTTTGATTTGATTGAGTTCAGTCTGATTTAATCTATATAAAGGTTAGACCAAAATCCAAATCAAATTAAACTATGTGATATGATTTTTTTTATACAAAACTAAATCAATTATACTTAAAACTCGAATTAGACTGTATGATTTAGTTATGTTTAATCCCAAACCATGATCTATATCAATAAGGGGTGTAAATGATTCGGTTTCGGCAATTTACAGACCGAATCACTCGTTATTGATTTGGAAAAATTTCAGACCGAACTAAACCACGAAAAAATTGAAATTGAATCGAACCAACCGATATGGTTTGGTTCGGTTTAGTTCAAACCGCGGTTCAATTATTTGGTTCAAATCACGGTTCAGACCGCGGTATAAACCATAATTCAGACTATGATTTAGATTTCGGTTAAAAACACGATTAAAACTGCAAATCATTATATGAATTGTTTAAAAATTTACGTGATCACGCAGGAAAAGCGAGAGATGTCAGCGTTGAAGAGAAAAATCGAATGAAAAGGGAGACTAGAGGAAAAAAGAGGCCGAAAGAAAAAAACATTATACAATGTCGACCGTACGTGGAGAGAACTTGATCAGTTTTGTGTCACAATTAATATAACAAATGATAAAAATAATATTGAATAAAATACAAAAAGAGGGTTACGATTCGTTAATGTAATTAGATTTTTTATTGATACAACCGTAAATATTAATCAATATACAAATAAATAGTTAATATATTCGATATGATGGTTTAGTCTAGTTGTTTGGTTCGGTAGTTTGTGCTTTGGCGGTTTGGTCCGGTGATTCGGCATAGTGTTATCAAATTGCTTTTTGATCTGATTTGATTTACTTCGATTTGATATAAAAGGGTCAGTACACAAATCAAATTGATTAATGTGATTTTCAATTTTTAAGATTTAAATGAATTACAAATATTTAAAAATTAAAATAAATTACTAAATCAAAGTAATTAAGTCCTTTCTACGACCTTACACATTTTGTCTAGCCTTGTTACCAACTGAAAACGTGCGCGTGGTATGGAGGATCACTGGTGGCGAGTGGCGACATTTAAAATGTTTGAACAGCTAAAGGTATTAATCATGTGACCGGCAGGTTTGGGTCAGCTGTCCCAAGAGAAGGGGACAAAGGAGAGACATCTGGCACAGCCGGTATTCAAGCCTTGTGGTCACGAAAGATAGACGGTAAAGATACGTTCTTCGGGCTAGCTATGAGTGAAATCTGGAGCGTCCGATCTCAGTATGCAGAAAGGCCATGTGAAGGTGGGTCCTGATTGTCGGGTGAATGATTAGACAATGTCCATGTGTGGACTTTGATTGGTTTGGCGCCAAATTAGCGATGGAATTAAGTGAATGGATTTTAATTATTCAGGCTTAATTTTAAATAATAATCCTATACTCCCTCCGTTCCACCCGAATTTGGATAAATTTTCTTTTTGGGCGTCCCATCCGAATTTGGACGGCCCAAAATGGAAATTTTAAATCACTATTCTCTCCACTCATTCTCTCTCCTACATTATTTTAATACTCACAACACCATTATAATTTACTATTCCCTCCACTCATTCTCTCTCTTATTTTTAAATTACACTCACAACATTTACCTTTTCCTTAATCTCCGTGTAAAGTAACTTTGTCCAAATTCGGATGGGACGGAGGGAGTACTCCGTATGATTAATTTTTAATATTTAATTAAAAATAATTATGGATTAGTAATGTTTAACTAAGCCAAAAAAAAAATAGGAATATACTCTCTCTATCCCACCAAAAAAGAAACAAATTTTCATTTTGAATATTCCATTTAAAAAGACATACTCCCAAAATAAATTTTTTTTAATATTTTTTTATTCGTGGGACCTACTAGTAATAATTACAACGACTATTCACTAACTATTTACTATCCCACTTTCTTTACTCATGCATCTCTTTTTATACTCACAACATTTATTTTACTATACACTCTCATTTATTCTCGTACAATACCAATTTTATGCATTTTCAAATGAGACAGATGGATTACATAACAAAGAAAATTTTAAATCTTACTTTGTCACTAAACTAATAAAGAAAAAATATTTCATAATCTAAATTTTAGCTATAGTGTTTTGTTTTATTTTATTTTTTTAAATCAAAATGAAATATTATTGATATTTTAATACTCTTAAATTATTTTCTTTAGCTCGTAATAAATATGAAATTTTCCTTTTAAATACAAAATAAATATATTTAAAAAATATAAAAAGAATTTAAATATATTTTAAATCGATAACGGTGAATTGGTCAAATGGCGTTGGCTTATAGTATAGGAGTTCTAGAATATATCTACATGTTTAATTTCCTCTATTTGCTCCCCGTTTCACGGTAGGATATTCTTATTACATGATTTATTTTATTGGATAAAAAAAATAAAAAATTGAACACAATTATATTGGATAAAATAAATAAAGAAACTAGTTTACTTTTTTTTTATTTATTTATTATTCTCAAAACATTTGTTTGACTAATTAAGTATTTATAACGGTTAGAGATATCATTATTTTATTTTAAGATCGTTACCTGACATGACATCCTTGTCTATTACTGAAAATTCGAATAGAAAACTAAGTACTCCCTCCGTCCCGGAACAATCTTCACACTTTCCCTTTTGGGCGTCCCAAAACTTACTTCACACATTTAAAACTTACCTAAAATGGAAAGGAATCTTTACTATTCTCTCCACTCATTCTCTCTCCTACATTATTTTAATACTCACAACACCATTATAATTTACTATTCTCTCCACTCATTCTCTCTCCTATTTTATTTTCACACTCACAACACTTTCAATATAATACTCCCTCCTTAAAACCAGTGCAAACAGTGTTTGTGAAGTAAGTTCCGGGACGGAGGGAGTATATACACATGTACAACTAGAGGTAAAAAAAATTCGTGTAAATGGATCGGATCAGCAGAATCGAATCAAATGAGTAGAAATCGAATCGAATAAAAAAATTGAATTGGTCTGATTTTGGTTCCAAATTTTTATGGAATCGATTATTTCGTCTACTCCTGATTTTTAAAAAAATATACTCGATCCTGGATCGAAACCGGACCGGATCGAATATATATATACTCCCTCCGTCCCCAACCTAAATGCACACTTTCCATTTTAGGCGTCCCAAACCTACGTGCACATTTCCTAAAATGGAAAGGAATCTTTATTATTCCCTCCACTCATTCTCTCTCATAAATTATTTTAATACTCTCAAACCATTATAATTTACTATTCTCTCCACTCATTCTCTCTCCTATTTTATTTTCACACTCACAACACTTTCAATATAATACCCCCTACTTAATTTACGTGAAAAGTCAAAGTGTGCATCTAGGTTGGGGACGGAGGGAGTATATATACTTATAATATATTAACTTTCTTACCAAGTGGTTGAACATGAAACTATTCTTTCCTAACCGTTGATTTTGTTATTGTAATTTGGTTCTTAAATATGCTTGTTTGTAGACAACCATATATATACTCCCTCCTTCCTGAAATATTTTTCAGCAATTTGGTTCTTAAATATACTTGCTTGTAGATGTTGTTATTGTAAAAATTTATATTTTATTGTAATTTGTAGAACATGTGAAATCGGATCATTAGAACCAGATCGATAGGACCGGTCCTATAATGTAATGGTCCGGTCATGGTCCTAATTTTTTATAGAACCGAAGTATTTGGTCCGTGCCTGATTTTTTAAAATTTTGACAAAAAATCGAACCAATTCGGACCGTAAACACCCCCATGTACAACCTATCCTTATCCTTCGTCTCAAATTCTAAATAATTGTCATTTTAATTCATATTTAAAAAAAATATAATTATTATCACTAGTTAATTTAATGATGAAAGTGTCAAGATTATCCAATTTATTATTTCTCTATCATACATTAATTCACATAAGAAATTAATAAATAGTTGAAACAAGTTACAATGACAAGGTTTAATAGGAATTTGAATGTTTTTAACCACAAAAAAGTTACAAGTATTTTGAACTAAACATTTGCTCAAAAGTTATACTCCCTCCGTCTCATTTCAAAGAGTCCACTTTTTTTTTTGAAACGTCCCATTTTAAAGAGTCAATTTCATAAATGGAAATATGTGAACAGTGTTTCAGACATTTATATCCTAATAATGTTTACTCCCCCCATTTCACCAAAACTGATACTTATTTCCTTTTTGGTCCGTCCCAGCCAAACTGATACTTCTCAAAATGGAAGGGAATCTTTATCATTTACCCCACTCATTCTCTCTCCTATTTCACTTTTACACTCACAACCAAGGTTCTAAAAAGCGCTAGGTGGATGCTAGACGGCGGAGTCGGGCCTAGCACCTAGGCGGGAACTAGTCAGAATTAGTCAGGATTAGTCGGGACCTAGACGGGGCTTAAAACTAGGCGTTGAAGAGGGGCGTAGCGCCTAGGCGGGGCCTAGGCGTCCTTAGGCGGGGTCTTTTAGAACACTGCTCACAACATTCTCTCTCCTAACTATTTCTCTCACTCATTCTCTCTCCTATTTAATTCTTCATACTCACAATATTTTCTTTTACTTTTTCTCTCTCTTACTTTTTCTTAATCCGCGTGCCCAAAAATTTGGTATCAGTTTTGGTGGGACGGAGGGAGTATATATTTACAAAAAAATCATTCATTATATCCTTATAATGTTAACATATTTACAAAAAAACTATTCATTAACTTATTATTCCTCCCACTCATTCTCTTTTCGATTAAATGTTTATAATTTTTACATTCTCTCTCCTCTAATCTTTTACCCACTTTTAATTCTTTATTCATTTTTAATTTTTTTTTTTTTTAAATCGTAAAATATTACCATGGAGTCTTTGAATTGAGACGGGGGAAGAGTTATTTAGGAACAGAGGGAGGGAGTACTTATACTTATTTTGTTTCGTAAAGAAGTTGTTTGTCTCGAAAATATAGTCTCTAGCAGCATATTAGCATCTTTAAATTTTATAAGAATTACAATGTGACAATTTAGCCATTATATTTAGACTCTATTTGGATAATTGTTAGAGAAATGAATGAACGTTAACAAAGTAAACGTTTGAGTATTATAATTTTCAATTTCCAAAGTTGGTATAATGTTTCTCCCTAGGCCGAAGCAGAAAAATCTTTACTGCAAGCACGCATGGGATCCTCTGCCTAGCAATTCTACAACATACTATAATCAATTCAAATGAATACACCCGTTGCAACAGTTACTCACTCAATGTCGTTTTAGCACAAATCACGCAATTAAGAAATACTTCCTCCGTTTCAGTATTTCAGTTTAGTGTGAACTTATTTTTCTTTTTGATCCGTTTTAGATTAGTGTGAACTATTAAAAATGACAAAGAATCTTTACTATTTCACCCACTCATTCTCTCTCTTACTTTACTTTTACACTCACAACATTCTCACTCCTAACTATTCCTCTCACTCATTCTCTCTCCTATTTAATTTTTCATACTCACAAACACCTCCTCCACCTATTTCTCTCTTCTACTTTTCCTTAATTCTTGTGCTGCAATTTTTGATCCACACTAAATGGGACGGAGGGAGTATGTTAAAAACACTTACTCCCTTCTCCCGGTAGAAATTGCACATTTACTGTTTACGCGTGGATTAAGGAAAAAAATATTGATATAAATGTTGTGAGTATGAAAAGTGAGGTTGGAGAGAGAAAGTGGGGTAGAAAATAGTGATTTGATTGGTGTTGTGAGTATAAAAATAAAGTAGGAGAGAGAATTAGTTGGTGAAATAGTAAAGATTCTTTGCCATTTTAGAAAGTGTGCAATTTGTAATGGGACGCCCAATGAGGAAAGTGTGCAATTTATAGCGGGACGGAGGGAGTATATAATTTTTTGTTAGGTGGCATTTGATTTTATTAAATGTTAAATGCCGAAATCTGATTTCACATTTTAATTTGGCTGATTTGATAAAAGTTTTCTATAAAAGTTTTCTAAAAACTGATTTCTGAATTACTCAAAGTGTTTGAATATTTATTTGAATTTACATCTGAAATTAATGTTACAACATTTAATGTAGTCGAGAGATGAGATGAATGGTTATTGATCTAGTGTTTGGGTTGATTATTTTTGAAATAAAGAGTTTATTTAAGAGATATATGTGGAAAAAAAATCAATTAAAAGACAAATAAGTGATAGTTTTACATCTGAAAATTAATTAGAAAATAAGAAGCATTCAGATCTAAATAGAGAAAAAAAACAATGTGAATTGCATAATTTGTATTATGTCTAATACACTCAACCATTCAGATCTCAATAATAAGAGCTGAAAATGAAAAAAAAACAAATGAGGCCATACTCATCTATTTAATTTAATGTTGATTGAAGTTTATTATCAAAGAATACTAAAAATCAAGTGAATAAATGTTAGGGATAAATCTGAAAAACATAACTAAAATGTCGTTGAATATCGTGAATAACTAAAATGTCGTTGATTATTGTGAAATGACAATGTTTTTCAAATAATAATGTTTTAAAAACGGAGGGGGTAAAAAATATTACTGCTTGTAAACAAGGTTTTAAAAAGCGCTAGGCGAATGCTAGGCAGCGGAGTCGGGCATAGCGTCCAGGCGGGAACTAGTCGGGACCTAGACGGGGCTTAAAACTAGGCGTTGGATAGGGACCTAGGCGCCCTTAGGCGGGGCCTAGACACCATTAAACGGGATATTTTAGAACACTGCTCGTAAATATCTTAACATTTTGTATTGTGTAATGTAAAATATTAGTATAAGACTTGGGTGGCATTATCATAGATAAAAAACATACTCCCTCTTTTCCAAATGAAATGATCATTTTTGTCTCAAAATAAATTGACTGTTTAATTATTTTTTTTCATAAATGGTTCATTATATTTTTGTAAAATTAAAATTTTAAAATGAATAGCATAAATGTCTAATATTTTTATTAAAAATTAACATTTTCAAAATAATTCTTAAATTCAAAATGATCATTTATTTCGGAATGAAAGAATTATAAATATAGTTTATATCACGTATACTATTAAAAATTTATATTTTATAATAAAATATTTATAAATAATAAAAATATTTGTGTATACATAATAACGCAGAAGCTAAATGCTATGAGAAGAGCAGTTCCAAATTCATTCATAATTTCATAGGAACCTTCATTTGGGCCAGCGGAATTCCGTATCTTTTAACATCTTTGTACCAGAGAAAATTCGGTGTCCTAAACAATCCTTAAGAGGGGGCGTGGCGTGCCCTGTTTGGTATTGCCATAAAATACCATCCAGCTCAAAACACTTACTCGCTCAGTCCCGTCCGTTCCGTTCGAACGGGCAAAGTTTTTGCCAAGCACAAAAATTAAGAAAAGAGACAGAAAAAAGAAAAAGCGTATAGTGAAATAAATGTTGTGAGTATGAAAAGTGATGTAGAAATAAGAAAGTGGGGTAGGGAATAGTTAGTGAATATTTATTGTGAGTATGACAAGTGAATCCCACAAATAAAAAAGTAATATAAAATTTTTTATTTTTGAGTTGTGCCCCTTCGAACTGGACGGAGTGAGTATATGCGTTGTTCAAAAATGCGTCCAAACGCGGTGTAGGATAAGCATCATCGGCCAGTTAAGGAGATATAAGTAGGGCCCATTTTGTACAGAAATTCATGGGCCTTCTTGTTTGAAGCCCAACTCAATTATTTTTGTAAGGTTGTAATTTTTGAGGACCACAAAAAAAAATGGACCCACTTCTTAATAAGTACATAAAAGTTTGAATCTTTATTTATTTTCTTGTCATTACTATTCATTCAAATTTCAAACCCCACCTCAATTATTTTGTACATGGTTCACCCAATTTTGAATGAATCTATCCTATTTCATTCAATTTTTTAATATATGCTCCATCCCGCCATCCCTCGATAATAAGATTTTTACTTTTCTTTCTCTGGGGAACAACGTTCTAACCTTCCGTCATTTCAGAATTAGGTTTTTTACTTTTCTTTTCGGTCTATTACAACAGAGTAAGATGTTTAGTTGAGATTTGTTCGTTAAAATGGGCAATAATAAACCAAAGGAGGCCTTTATATTCAAACTATTGTAAAAAGACTCCTAAAGATAGGGTTAAAGCTTATGAAAATGAATGAAACTGAGAGAACCTTAAGTAGGTCCGTCGGTGAAGTGACTCACAAATGGTGCACACGTGCAACGCATTAATGGAGATGACGAAATGTGGGCCCAATGCCACACACGTGGGAGATATGGCTTGGACTTGGACTTCCTTAGGCTGTAAAATGGGCCCATAATTACAGAGGAGTCCCTACAGACTTTACCTAAAATTTCATTCTTGTCTCCTTGTCTGTATTAGTAATTGTTGCATTGGGCCAGGCCTTGTTTGTTAACCAAGTCAATAGTTTTAGAAGGTACACATTTTATGCACATAGTACAATATTTGGACCCGCAGTAGGTCTAACTTAGTTGTCAAAATATGGATGAGCATGTTTCTAACTCTTTGACCATTTATATCTTTAGTCTGATCAAGTTAGTCAACTTTGGCTACAGGAAATGGTTGAAAATCTATCCAATTTATTTATATAAATATTGCAAAACTGCTCATTTGCTAACCTAAGTTTTCACGTTTTTTCAATGTGCTCAATTATGTAATTTGGGGTTCAATATCCTCACTCAACCACGTAATTTTTTCAATGCTCTCACTTCTATGACATAATCGTTAGTTTTTTAACTGGCTTAGGTCACGTGCAGTCACATAACTAACCTCAGTTAAAAAGTTAACAAATTAAATCTAAAAATTAATATGTTCCTAACTTTGATTTGTTTAATTAAGGTCTACTGGATTCCTTGGAGGAGTCGTTGTTTAATTAAATTGGATCATTGACATTAAACAAAACGAAGTTAGGGTCATTCTAATTTTTAGGTCCAACTCATTAATTTTTTAACTGGAGTTAATCACGTGACTGCACATGTCCTAAATCAGTTAAAAAACTAATGACTCCATCATCGGAGTGAGAGCATTGAAAAAATTATGTACTTGAGTGATGAAATTGAATACAAAATTACTTAAGTGAGCACATTGAAAAAACGTGAAAACTTAGGTGAGTAAAAGGCGGTTTGGCCTTAAAAAATCTATCCAAAGCAAAATAATGGGTGTGTGAGACACACACCATCCGACCGTCCGATTGCAAAGAAGTCCATCCGATCGTCTGATTGCAAAGTAGTTTGGTGATCTTCCATTTTTCATCATTGATCTTATTTTTGAAAGTTTAGAATTTTGAAAATGGTACTCTCTCTGTTTCATAATAAGATTCTTAATTTAAAAAAATCATATTTTTATCGCTGAACTATATAATTTTTTTCAATTGTTCACACTTAACTATATTTTTGCAAAATAGTCTCATTGAACTTTTATATTTTTCAAAATGTACTCACTACCTCAACAAATTCTCTTAATATGTTACGATATTTAGCCGCATGACCCCACAAGACTAGTTTTGTTAAATACGACTTATGGTAAATGATTTTTTTGGGGGAATTAATTTGTACTATTTCTTATAAAATAATTGTTAATGACATTATACTAAAACAAATATTGTATTCTTCATCATACATGTCAACAAGGTTAACGTGTTGGTTAAAAATTTAACGAATATTATTCACGTTAAGTCACGTAACTAATTTCTATAGATTTTTAGCGAATATGTATTATGAAAGTTCAGTGAGAAAATTTTGAAAAATGATACTCTCTTCGTCCCACCCGATAAGGCATAAATTTCCATTTCGGGCGTTCCATTTAAAAATACACACTCCCAAAATGAAATCTTTTAAATACTTTTTTATTCGTGGGACCCACTTGTCATACTTAGAATAATTATATGCCTTTTCGGATGAAATGTAGGGAGTAGTTCAGTGAGAAAATTTTGAAAAAAAGCTAAAATTTAATGACGAAAATATCGTTTTTTCCCTTTTTAGTTTGAATATACAGGGCTATTAAGAAGAAAAAAAATGTTGTGAGTGTGAAAAAAAAAAGTAGGGGAGAGAAAGTTGATTGGTAATAGTTAGACGTGTCCATCCGGTTATAACCGCGTAACGGTTATAACCGCCGGTTAAATAATTCGTTAAGTCTTAACCGTAACCTAACCGTTAATCGTGTACTAACGGTTACGGTTATACGGTTAACGGTTATATCCGGTTAACACAGTTAAGTTGAAGGCCTTTTTTTTCTTTTCAGATTAGTCCCTTTAACGGAATAGTTAACAGTTTCTGTTAACTTTTGTACTGTATATCCCTTCTCTTTTTTTTTTTGAATAAAGAATACTATTTGAGATGTTAGTTATTAGTGAATTTTTTTGAAAAAAGTTATATAAAAAAGTTAAGAATTTTTAAATAAATGAAATTTTAACGGAAAGTGTGTTTAATAGATTTTTTTAACAGTTTTTTTTTTTATTTATTTGTTTTTTGATTAAGCAAAGCTATTTGAGAAATATTTCTTTTAAAATCAGTTTTTAACATTTTTTTGAAGAAAATAGTTAACTTTTTAACTGATTTTTAACTAGTTCTATAAAAAAGTTAACAAATTTTTATGAATTTGGCCGGTTAGGCGGTTATAACCGCCGGTTGACGATTTTTAAAAATTTTTAATCTTAACCGAATCGGTTAACCGCCGATTTCGGTTAAGCCGGTTACGGTTACCACGGTTGACGGTTTTGAACGGTTAGTTGATCGGTTAATAACCTCCGATTAGCCGGTTCCGATTAAATTTTGAAAACGTCTAGTAATAATAACTAGTAAGTGGGATATTATTGTGAGGGTAAATTCTATATGCAAGGCATACTACATACAAGGCATCAATAATGGCAAAGCTACCCCTCGCGTGTCGTGTGCGAAAGGACGACATGAAGGCTTTATGTCGTGTAATAATACACGACATAGACCAATTTCGAAAAAAATCAAGTCGTGTGATATTATACGAAATGTACATTGACTCTGTCATTAATGTCGTAATAACACACACGATATGAGGTCCTATTCTCGTGTATATCCATACGACATTTCAAAATGAAAGTGTTCTTCGATGATTTGCAACACGATATTAATGATACGCATATGCTATGATAAATTATTGAATTGTGTTGTTAATTGAGCAAATTTTGTACACTGAGGCATGACAAGTAGCAAATGTCATATTGGACCATACAATATCATATAACCTATCACGGTTAAGTGATACCACTTTATTTATAATCCCCGAAGAAATGATTGTGGTGTTATATTTCTAATCAAGATTATATTTAAAGAAGTAATTAAACATGTTATAATTCATCATACAATAACACATAATAACATATATAACCTATCACATTTATTAGGTAAAAATGATATCACTTTATTTATCAACTAACGGACGATGTTATGATGTGCGTATATTATGTTAAATTAATGATTTATGGTGTTATATTTCTAATAAAGATTATATATAATGAGTTAATTAAACATGTTATATAACGAGTAAAGTTGTTTCGATGATTTGTCAAACGAGGTTAATGATAAGTTGTACATTAGAGGAATGTCACTTGCTCAAGATTATATATTTGAAATTATCGTATTTGTTAATCAAGATTGTATGTTTATTGTTATAATAAGTTGGAAAACAAACAATGATTACATATATGAATGAACTAACATCATACAATATCATATAACCTACCACATTTATTTATAATTAAATTTAACTTTTTTATAAGGTGTTTCGTGTGGAAATATACGACAGGTAGCAGGATATATCGTATGAACAATACACGACACACGATAGATTACATTTCGTGTATTGTTCATACGATATAATTACCGAAACAACAAACATATCGTGTGGATTTTACACGACATATACCAAACTATCTCGTGTTTAGTCACACGAGATATACCCAGATCAGAACACTTAAAGACACGAGAAACCTCACTACATATCGTGTATTAGAGCACGAAATGCAAACTGATGAATCAATTTATATTTCGTGTACTAATATACGAAATGTGGAAAGTAACTCGTGTATTACAACTGAAATGGTCACCAACATTTCGTGTATTGCACACTAAATGTAAACTGATGAATCAGTTTACATTTCGTGTGCCATTACACGAAATGTGGTGACCATTTCGTGTGTGTTCATACGAAACACACGCCGACAATTTCAAATTTTAGGCACACGAATTCGTATCCGATTTAAACAAAAAACCCAAATTTATGTTACGAAATCGCAATTAGAACCATTTAGAATAGGTTTAAACAACATTAAGCATTATATAATCGATTTTAGGTATAAAAATAATGTTGGATTTTCAAATTTAAATTTAGGTTTAGAAATTAGATTACTTTTGGAGCGGCTGTAGAAGAGGCGGCTCCGAACTTTCCACCGGTGATAGGGAGTTTGTTTCTCTTCATTTTGTTGTGTATGGTGGTGGTGTTGTGGTGGTCCGTTGATTCACCGTGTGTGTTGAGAGAGAGAGAGAGCCGCGCAGAGAGAGAGAGAGAAGAACGGTGTTTTGTTTGAAATGGGGGAGGGAAGGGATGTTTTTTTTTTTTTAAGTATATATATGAGGGTATTTTGGTCATTTGCACATGCCTTGTAAATTTCATGCCTTGTATATAGTAGTACCCTATTGTGAGTGTAGCAAGTATGTATCATTCTTCATTTTAACAATAAATCAAACTAAAAACCTTACTCAGATAAAAAATTTAAAAATCTTGATTTGAGACGGAAGAAGTAATTTCAGAATTTCACAACTTTCAAATTAGAAGGTTGTAAATTGTGAAGGAATATTTTTAAGGACATTGACATAAATAAATAATGCAATATTCTGGTTGCACATTAAGAATGATTATTTATAATTGAAAACCAATTCCGAAAGAATCAAAGGATTCTGCCATTTAGGTGGCGTTTGGTTCATAGGAAAACATGGGAATGGAATGGAAAATTTCCTTTTTTCCATTCCATTCCCATGTTTGGATGAATCATTTTTAAAAAAAAATTTCCATTGGAATGGATAATTCCATTCCATTGACAATTCCATTCCTTCACTTTTTTTCCACCGAACCAAACGCCCCCTTAGTTCCCATTAAGACATAAGAAATGAGTTTATATATTCTTGAAATGAAAAATCATTAATTAATTTAAGCCACCGTCCAATGAGAAAAAAGAATTAAAAAATAGAAATCTTCTGATAATAAATGATTGGGTTATCATGACACCTTAAAAAGGTTACCAATTTTAATAGATTCAGACCTATGACTCTGACTTTGTGTAAGAACTTTAAATATTACTAATGTCTCCTTTCTTAAATTTCTAAATAAATGTCCAAAATTTATTTTTTATACAATTAATCTTAAGTATTTTAGCAATATAAATACACAAAATCTTAATAATTTTGTTATATTACATCATTAGTCTATGTGAATTAGAATTTATTGTATGATAATAGAGAATCTAATAATTTCCAAAAAAAAAATTTATTTAGAAAATAAAATAAAATTTAGATATTAATTAATTAAGGGTTTATGTAGAGTAGGAAGTTATAGGATTTATTACAAAAAACTCACTCAAAAAGATGGTATTTACAAAAAAAAACATGTAAGATGGAAAATTACAAAAAAATACTCCCTCCGTCCCACTTCAATTGGTCCGGGGTGAATTTCACGATTTTTAAGAAAAATGAATAAAGTGGATAGAAATTAGAGGATATGCAAAAGTTAAATGTGTGATAGGGAATAGGAGAGAGAATGTAAAAGTTAAAAATATTTAATACTCCCTCCGTCCCAATAGAAGCTGCCCAAATTTTGCCTTGCACACAAATTAATAAAATGGGTGGGAAGAAAAAATATTGTGAGTGTAATTTGAAAATAGGAGAGAGAATGAGTGAAGGAAATAGTAAATTATAATGGTGTTGTGAGTATTAAAATAATGTAGGAGAGAGAATGAGTGAAGGGAATAGTAAAGATTCCTTTGCCAAAAAAAGAAAGTGAAAGCTATTAGCGGGACACCCAAAATGGCAAAATGGGAAGCTACTATTGGGACGGAGGGAGTATGAGAGAGAATGAGTGAGAGGAATAGTAAGTTAATGATTGATTTTTTTGTAAATATGTGGAGATGATAAGAGTATAAATATATGGAAAACTTTCCATTTATGGAATGGATCAATTGAAGTGGGACGTCCCAAAAAGAAAAGTGGACCAATTGAAGTGGGACGGAGGGAGTACTTTTTTTTACAATTTTTTTTTTTGGAAAAAAAAAATTTGAATTTTTTTTATCAGTTTTGATCAACAACTGATAATTTCAGTTATCAGTTTTGGTCAACAACGGCTAATTTCAGGTATCAGTTATTTAAACAACTGATAACTAAAATTATCAATTGTTGAAGAGTAATTTGTACTTCAAACAACTGATAATTTCACTTATCAGTTGTTTAAATAACTGATAACTGAAATTATCAGTTTTGGTCAACAACTGATAATTTCAGTTATCAGTTTTGATCAACAACTGATAAAAAAAAAATCCAACTTTTTTTTTTGTATTTGAACTTATGTTTTTTTTTTTTTTTTTGTAATTTTCATCTTTCTAAAGTATTTTTTGTAAATGCCTCGAAGTTATACGGGTAAATTAGGGGAAATAGGGAGATGGAAAAAGCATTGCTAGCTAGTAATACAAAACAAGGTCAGAAAAAATTAGAATATTGATTGTATTGATTGTGAATCTGACACTTTAATTAAAATCATCAATAAAATTATAACAAATAGTTTTTTATCATAATATTTTGTATCCATATTATAATTAGAAGGGAAATTAGAAGGGGGAGGAGGTAGCGGCGCACATGGAATTGAATAGGGTTTGACCCTTTTGTGACATCTCCCAAACAGGTTCACATGCCCCATATTTCGACCCCCACTGCACCCCAAACTATTGAATCTCACCACATGCTTTTCTTTGGGTCGGGTCGCCCGCCTATTTTCTGATTCCATTTTTATTTGCATACTCTCTGTTCCAATAAGTGCTTCACCCTTTTGGGTGAGCACGCAAATTATGAAAATGGAAGAGAAAAAAAATATTGTGAGTGTAATTTAAAAATAGGAGAGAGAATTAATGAAGGGAATAGTAAATTATAATGATGTTGTGAGTATTAAAATAATGTAGGAGAGTGAATGAGTGGAGGAAATAGTAAATATTATTTGTCAAAAAAGGAAAGGTGAAGCTTCTAGCGGGACGCCCTATTGAGTAATTAGTGAAGCTTTTATTGGGATGGAGGGAGTACACTTATTAATTAGAACAAATTAATAAATATCAGGATATTAAAATACACAAATTGGTGAAAAGATAATAAAACCCTAATTTTGGAACTAGCTTGTTGTTGGAATGAATTTTACGCTTATATGATTTTACCTAACTTAAATATAACCAACAACATAAAATTTTTTAGAGTTTGATCTTATAAAAAATGCATTTTTTTTTAAACTTAAGGAAAAATCATT